>OENT01000081.1:0-237581 GCA_900239685.1 Rotaria macrura | reverse complement strand
GCCAGTATGAGACGGGATAAGCTGGAATAGACGGCATAACACTGTATAAGCCACTAAAGCCAGCATAACCCTGTATAAGCCGGAATAGTCAGTACAAGCCTGTATAAGCGTGTATAAGCCTCTATAAACCGGAATACCCAGTATAAGCCTGTATAAGCCCGTATTAACCCGAATACCCAGTATAACCTTTTATGAGCCGCAGCAGCCGGTATGAGAGGAGATTAGCCGGAATAGCCTGTATAACCTTGTATAAGCCAATAAAAGCCGGGATAAGCCGGTAGAAGCCGGTAGAAGTCGGAATAGCCGGTATAAGCCGGTGCAAGCCAGTAAAAGCCGGCATAACCCTGTGTAAGCCGGAATATACAGTACAAGCCTGTATACGCCTGTATATACCGGAATAGCCAGTATAAGCCTGAGGAGCCAGTGTGAGACGTGATTCGATGGAATAGCCGGCATAACCCTGTAGAAGTCGTAATAGCTGGTATAAGGCGGTGCATGCCAGTTAAAGCCTTCATAACCCTGTGTAAGCCGGAATAGTCAGTACAAGCCGGTGTAAGCCTGTATAAGTCTGTATAAACCGGAATAGCCAGTTTAAGCCTGTATGTGCCGGAGGAGCTGGTATGAAACGGGATCATGCGGAATAGCCGGCATAAGCCCGTGCAAGCTAGTACAATCCGGCATAACCCTGTGTAAGCCGGAAATAGTCAGTACAAGCCGGTATACGCCTGTATAAGCCTCTATAAACCGGAATAGGCGGCATAAGCGTGCATATGCTGGCGTAGCCGGTATGTGGTGGGATTAACCGGTAACACCGGTTATTCCCCGATTATCCCGGTTAGCTCCGGCTTATACCGGCTTATTACGAGTAATTCCATGTTCTACTTTTATATACTGGTTTTTGGAGATTCATACCGCTTTTCGCTGGAATGGTAACCGTTCTGACCGGTTACCGGTGGAACTGGTCCCCTTAGGAACGGTTACTGGTTTGAAGGGTTACTGGTCGTAACTGTTACTGGGAAGTCTGGTTACAGTTTGAACGACGAACTAGTGATTTACTGTCACCGTTGGTTGCATAATTCTCATATCGAAGATCATGACGCAACTGCTCTACCAGAAATCGGGAGACGTCGGAAAGGATCTTGATGAAACTCGATATGATCTGGTCGAATCCCATTAAGGAATTGGATCTCCCACGGTAACACTATTATAGCACAACAGAATTAGCTTCGAGAGAAAATATCTTGTATTGATTAGATTAGTTTCATGGTAATTGGATTGTTTCTCTGGGTGATTCCTGATGGCACTCAGTTGTACACGTAGATACTATTCGTTATTTCTATGTCTAGGGGATCACGAGCCATCGGAAATCTAAAGGATATTCCTGGATCAGATAGATCTTGAAATTTGAACTTGCCTTATTTTAAATTAAGCTCAATATGTTGATATTTCGCTCGCGATCAGCATTCGTCATGTTAAAACACATATAAGTTTAGATTGGGATGGGATTTAGTTATTTATTATTAGAGCACCTTTATATGATTCAGTTTGCAGGGACCCAGTGTTAGCTTTCAGAAATCTTCATAAATGGCGTAATGTAAAGAAGCTAAATGTTGATTTGTCACGATTGTAAGAAATAACATTGTGGTCGATTTTTAACCACCAACTTCGAACACTAAAATATGATGAATCTTGTTATTAGGCTTGAGATTTCTGCAAATAGACCGGGGCTCTAGCTCATGCAACCCTGAGAAAAGAGGACTCGTGTTTTAATCGCAGATAGTGCTCATTGACGTTCATTCTGAAAAGAAGTTTCATATAATTCTGTACTAGAGCTTGCAGGATAATCTAGTCTGAATGGGCCGATTTTCGACATCGTCGGTCCAATCGAGTTCGTTTATCTAGCCTGTAGAATATTCTGGAGAAGTAGAAATCTGACATATTCCGTTTGAATGAGCATAGTTGAATTTCGAATATAATGTTTGGGTCTCTGACTGAATACGCCAATTTTTTAAAGATTATATTTTAATCAGAAAGGGCGATATTTCTCAAACTTATGAATGCTCTCAAACAATGAGCTTTAGAGATACTATAATGAGAATTACTTTAGAAACATGAAATGTTATGCTCTATGGAATGTGTAACTCGAGAGGTTCCCGAAACGCTCACCAAAACTATAATCCGCAGATTAAAGGAGGCGTTTTTCGAAGCAATCGACATTTTATTGAGCGGAATTATATCAAAGGATCCCATGGAGAAGATAATGTATTGAATTCGCCTCTAAATAAGAACTGTTAATGAAAATTTCTAAGTTTAAAATGCAAAACACTGTAATGTTTACTAAAGAGCAGAAAGAAAACCTTGAAGATTATTGATAGCTGTAAAAGTCATGCTAAAATAGCAAAGTAATCATGAGTATTGAGTATTAAAAGAGAGATCTTCACAAAACATCTTCGAAAAACGATGTTTGGGTTGATCTTTCATTAACAAGTGATGTCGAGGAGACGTTTGAGCTGCCCCATCCATCGCTGGTCTGCAGCATAATCTTGTTCGGTCAACTCAATTCGCTCTATTTTTCAGTTCATATTCATGGTTGATGCTATCAGACTTATATTAGCTGGACTAGGAATAGTTTCTGACACTAATTTTTTCACTAAAAACGGATACATTTCAGAGTATTCTGACTTTTTAAACGAATTGTTTTCGAAGAATGAATAATGGATGTGCAACCATACTTTTTTGATACACCATCGAAATCAGTTTTAATGATTGAGTATTGATCTGTCTGTTTTTAGAGTAAAAATCCGCGATGTTTTTCGGAAATGAGGCATGATGTTGTTTTTATGTAGAAAAAACTGTACAGGTTCCATATCTCCTGAATCTGAAAGAGTGTAGTTCATTTAGATTAATATTCAGAATGGTAATTCAGATAGACTGTAGGTAATTGTTATGCTGCACAAATTGAACACGTGCTTCAGAGTAGTTATTTCAATTTAAGACGACATTGACAAAATATCAGTACAACAGCATATCTAAAACTAAATATGGTTCTTGTTACGAGACGTAACTAGCGCAGACGCATTTCAAAAGATACACGAGAAGCGGTGTGACATGGATATTATTCACTTAATCTTCTTCAAAAATTACATGAAAGGAAAAGCTACAGGAAACAAGGATGCGTTTCATATCCTTTTTTGATTTTAAATACCCTTCTTCAAAAAGAAATAAGCTTAAGGCACGGTCAGTATAGGCTTAATCTAACGATTGAAAAGTGACGGTGTTCATCGGTTCATTACGTAGCTCAACAAAAGTTACTAAAGTAATACCAATGTTGATTAAAATTTATTGTGGTCGTTGCCTTATGGCACACTTAGTATTGATGAGTGCACTTCTAGTTGCAACAATCAATCGTGATATTCCCTAAAACTGAACAAATTGTTCGCACGCAAAAAGCATTTGACGAATAAGATGAAAAGTCCATGCAGATAATGATCGATTTGAATATTATCATAGAATTGAGATACCTGATTCGATAAATGACATGTTAAAATAGAAGTGTTTTTCGAAATACTTAAGTACAATTTCAGGCAACATCATAAGAAAATCAAGACGATTAAAAAATGAGAAGCGTCATCTGATTAGTGCTCTGCGTGATATTTCAGGCGATTGATGACTCAATCCACATAGTGATAGCTATACGTTAGTCATCCCTGTTGCTTTCGTTCTATATCTAGTCACGTCATTATTCTTACCATTTAAAACATAAGAAATAGCATTTATATATCATCATTGAATCTGCTAATTAAAAATACAGTTTCAGCTATTATCGTAAGGATGCACGTGAATGGTTAGCATATGAAGAAACAACGGTGTTACGGGCTTGCCCTTCACATCGTTCCACTCTATTCATTTCTATCTCTTTCTTATGATCTAGTCATTTACCACATCTATCGATATATATATATATATATATATATATATATATTTGTTGTCTTCTCGAGAGAGGAGAGAGAGATGTGTGTGTTATTGTTGTCTTTGGTTTTTGTTGTTGTAGAGTTTAGTTTTTGTTTTTTCTCTTGCCTTTTTTCAATTTTAAGAATAAAGACAGGGAGAACATCAAACCCCTAATAAACGGTAATGAAAAATGCCGCTCTTTACGAAAACGACTTAAGATTCACAACGATTAGCATTGACTATTGTTCATACACAATCGATCCAGCAGTTTTTCATACAGTTACTGACCATGCCCTTGGTATACCCAATGTACACACAAGCAAGAGCATATCTCAATTATCATTATATTTTATCGTGAATAAACTTTTGACTATTCTTCTTGGGATTAGTGGGTACCATAGATGGAGCAGGTACCAGTTAGAACTTTGAGCCAACCATTATACCGGTATCGGCCGCTCTGCTGGTCTATCAGTATGAAACTGGCCTATACCCGGTCGCACTTTTCCCCTTTTCTGCTTTTGTCACGAAGTCTAATGCAACTTTCTTATTGATTGAAATATATAATACCGTGAATATTCTATCTGATCAGTTTTTTCTTCTCGATCTGTTTTCTTCGATATGATCTTCGAGTCATAATATTAATTGAAAAGAGAATTTAGACTAGTAATAAGAATGATTTGAGAAATTATAGCTGAAAAGTTTCTAACTGCTATCAAGTTGAGTTTGTATTAGTACATTTGAAAAATGTTATTAAATAATGCTTGTAAATGAAATTCAAACATCAAAGAGCTAATATGCTATACTACAGAACTTACTAATAGTATGCCATAGTAGAATGTTGGTGATTAATCGTCCTTTTCTCTCGCAATAGAAAAATTCTTCATATTAGAAGAACTGTTTCATTAAAAAATTGCCCGAATCTAACAAGAGAACAGTTTTCATTAATTAGTTTTTCAAAGATTCGGAACTTTAATTGGTACGTTCACATCAAAATATGTTGCGTTTTCAATTTTTTCAACAAAAAATTTCGAAGGCACCTGACTGCTACGGATAAACCTGCCGTTTCGCTCCTGTCTCATACATTTATAGCGGCACTGATACCTGTCATCAAAAAGCCTGAACGGTTTCGTCTATACTTAATATTGATATCATCAAATAGAAATGTTTTTAACTACCATCTCATGTTGTATTCAAGAATGAAGTTTCAACAATTAGTGTTTTGGCAGGGATTTGACTTTAGGAAAAGAGATGCCTACAGTTATTGGCAATTTATCTCATTATTATAACGATATGAGTTCAATGGTAGTCAATCGTGTTCCGTAAATTAGATATCACAGTAGCTTTTCATCCTCGAACTACCCATCTAATTTGTATTATAGTTGTAATGTTTTTGTTGCTTTTTATATGAACGCGAGTTGAAACTTTATTTCAAGCCTAAGAAAGAATAGAATAACGAAGAAGTGAAAGAATTAGAATCAAAAGAATGCCAACAATCACTGCGATTCTTCTAAGAAAGAAAGCATATATATAGATAGATAACAGTAACGATAACATGTATTCTAAAATATTCAGAAGAAGTTAATACGATAAGAATAAACAATACGTGCTTATCAAGAAGAGTACAAATAAACATACGCGTACAGAGAAATTCCTTAACACAAGTAATAACGAGAGTGAAGATTAGGTCTCAAATATTATCCCTAAATTGAATAAAGACTTCAGTTTCGATGATTATCGGTAAGGCAAATGGTGCAGTTAAAGAAACCAGGACTCCAAGTGGGATAAGATATTTCTATCTTATCCCACCACTCCCATTGGGTGCCACTCTTATGAAAGGAAAAACAGTAAGGTAGAGTGGGAGAAAATGATTTTTACGATCGTTTTATCTAAAGTGTTCAATGCGAGTACCAACTTATAAGTGAACTTAATCCTTTTCTGAGAACGATACAATAGTTTGGATATAAATTTAACGTTGATCTATTCAAGAAATTCATACAAAGACCTGATTGTTTTTCAGCATAAAAAGAAAGAAACGAATCATGAGGTTGTTACCATAAAGCTATTAAATATAAGACATGATACTTAAGATTTAACAGTTTTCCACAGTCTGCTATGTCTCTGCATGTGTTTGATATGTCACATTTTTAAATTTTCAGTACATTAATTATGAAGTACAAACTATTTCGACAAGGTGAACCGAAGAATCGACAAACAAGAAGTATAAGAACAGTTTTTAACAGAAGACTCTGAATAGACAATGTACGAAAACTCGACAACATTAAAAAATATACATAAAGAGCTGAAAGGTTGTTCAAGGAGAGAGTAGAATAATATTGCATAACATGATGATCGATGGTGGCACTTGACCAGAGATTTGAACCTAATAAAACACATTCTCATGAATTCAATTCGCGTCTAAATCATCGAGTCTGCATAAGATTCTGAAATGCACGCGACTTTTCATTGGAAACCTATAAAACTTTTTCAGATTACAGTTAAATTCAAACCGAATGACTACTGCCTGGATTGTTTTCCATGAAACGATTAAATTACGAGAATAATTTTTTAATATTTACTTAATTTATTCCCTTTTAAATGATTCGTATTGCTAGTATCAATAATATCCGAGTATATTGTGATGTACAACAGTTGACTTTTTGCAGGATGAGATCGCCTACCTGATTTTCAGTAGCTACTTGATTCGAATATCAATATCAATGAATATTCAAGAGTCATCTTCCATTAAAAATCCAATAAAATATCTATAGATTTACTGTCCTACATACAAATCTGTATTTATACACTTGCTGCCCCATGTCAACAAAGATATATTTATACAAAGATATATTTTAACACTTGCATATATAGCTGTATATGCCTTAGGACATATTGAAATCCATTTCAATTTTAAATCGAACTACGACAGATTGAAATTTTGGTTTTTCTTAGTTTCTAACAAAATTTTGAAATCAACTAAGAAAAATCGAAATTTCAATCTGCCGCAGTTAAATTTAAAACTGAACTGGATATCAATATATCCTACGACACATACATCTACTTATGCATATGTATATATATGTAATTTCTGTATACATGTATACATATATATGCTTGTAGAACAGATTAAAATTCAGTTTAGATTAAAATGACTTTAAGCTGAGCTAGTTCAGTTAAAAATCTTCCCAGTTCAGATGAAAATTATTTTAATCTGAACTGAATTTTAATCGATCCTAAAACCTATATATCCCAGGTGAGACAAACGTTTTGCAACATTTATTATTTGCCACAGATCTCAGTTGAGGCAAAAGATGAAATCTTCAATTTACTTTTGGAAGATGTGCTATTCAAATTTCTACAAAAGTGTATTTACCTTAAGTTAAAATAATAGAACTAGAAGTTTTCATGGTACAAGAAGTCTGTTTAAATGAGTTGCATTCATATCATACCCGTTTTTTAACAAACTATTTTTCTGTACGAAAGGATACTTCACTTTTAGAAATAACAAATTGCCAGACAGTTCTTCAAAGTTCCGATCGGCTTGTTACATATTTAACATATATTCTTTTCATTAGAGACAATTTTCCATGAAGTAATATTCCTAAGATCATAAAGTTTTCTCTCTTTTACAGAAAAATATTATTGAAAATGCGAATATATGGCCAAAGCTAGTTTACTTTTGCAGTATTATGACTAAAGCTGACATCTTTTCTTTCTGGAAGCTCTAAAATATTTGATAGAAAGATTTATTCGCAAGAAGAATCTGAATATTTCCCGAGACCACTACCTTTCTAGCAGCATATCAAGCAAACCACTTTTATTAAACCCAAACAAATTGTAATTGAACGCAGACAAATTATTCGGAAAAAGGGGTTCATATATGATCGTATTGATTACAATTAGTTTCTTAACTAACCGTTAATAAGAGGAGAAATTCAGGTAAAGTATAGTAATAAAACATGTCCGACATAGAGATAATTCATATAATGACACTGTTTAACCTAGGGATGCAACGGTGAAAGTAACAGGTCCTTACCGTAACCTATCTAGCATTTTAAACCCACCGTATTCGGTTGTTATTGGTTTATACCGGCGGGATTAGGCGAATACCGGCTAGTACCCGTGCATACAGGTTAGAAATGGCTGCCGGTATGAACGCGTGAAACGTATTTCACCGTCATCGCTTTATCCCTAGTTTAAACAATCACAAGTTCTAGTTCTATTGTTTTAAATTAAGGTAAATACATTTTTGTAGAGAATTGAATAGCACACCTTCCAATATTAAGAATTCAAGATTTTTACTTTTGCCTCAACTTAGATCTGTGAAAAATACTAAATGTTGCAAAAATTTTGCCTCATCCGGTATATCAACATTTATATACATGCATACACACATGTATATATATGGTTGTATATATATATATATACATGTATGTATATAACAGTCTTCTGTTAGGGGAACAATGGACTATCACAGTACGTGAAAGGTTCGAGATACGTTGACGAAATGAAATTTCAAAGTGAAAAAGTTTTACATTGTTATCACTTATTAGTGGCATCGTATTCAAAAGGAGAATCCAACCGAGATGTGCATACTTTACTCACTTTTCCGCAGTGCATATGTTTTGAGAAACGCTATGTATAACTAAGTTGTTTACAAGATTGTTTCGAAATAACAATGAGAACCAGAATAATTATGAAGCTCGACATTTATTTTGCCGAAACAACAAGGCTCACCACGAAGAAATATTTAGGTTGCCTATTGTTAGTGTTTGATAGATAACACGGTTCATTTCGATTAAAAAACGTTGAGGTTTGTAGATGATCATGACCAGCTATTAGGAAAAACTTAAGTTTCTTATAAGATACAACCTTTTTACATACTAGTAAATGAGAAAAAAGCAAACCTTCCTACCTCCTTCGGCATGAAGAATCCTCAGTAATTGCTTATAAACGTGTCTCAAATGACAGAAATCAAAGCAAGTAAACTAAATTTTGCTTTCTCTAATTATCTATCATTTTAATTTTTCGTGACTTTTTGATACAAAAACAATCTACTGTGACATTTTATCAATAAAGTATCATTTTCTCCGGAACAATGAATAGTTAAGAGCCAAGACTTTTAACAGAGATCTACCCTATAGATAGCTAACGAAGATAAAAAAGTCAATCCGCTAATCTCTGATTATTAGCGAGAAATCAAAGAATCAAAATAAAAATCTGCCGTGACAATTAGTTGGACAACACCTCCCCGTTCGTTTTATTTTTAGGTTTTTGTTCGATTTTGAAGATTCTTGGAAATAGTTTTTGGTCAAAATATTTCACGTCCTTTATTCTACCAAACAGAAAAATTAATTTGAGTTAGCTTGTAAACAGTCGTTAGTAGACTCAATTTAATCTGTTGTGACATAAAATGGCCAAAATGTATCTCGACATTTTTTCAATATTTAGTAAAGAAAACGAAATTAATATTGCAATTAATATATATTTCCAGAAAGAGCAGGATCCAATCTTTCAACAACTGCAAAAAATTTCTTTTATCCAATCAGAATTATAGGAGAAAAAAGATAACTGCCATCGATGGATGCCACTCAACAGCTTTCTTTTTTATCTTTCATTCTTGAAAATTCCGCAGGAAACAGTCAAAAAGCTTGAAAATTTTATGATAATTGGAACGGACTGAATGAATCATATGAAAAAATTATCCCAATCGGTTGAGTAGAAATTGAGATATAAGTTTTTTAGTGCTTCCAGAGCAACCATACAATACCAGCAAAATTCAACCATATCTATATCCATACATATTTATACACAAAGACATATACATCCAAATGTATATTTATAAATATTTATATTTGTAGATATTTGTGTGAATCGTATTTCATTTGTACAATGCGAAGCGAAGTATCGCAAAATAAGAAAGTGTTTGTATAGAAAAAATAGCCACATATTTTTTTGAAAATAATCTTAAGAATCCAGGAGCGACTTATGTTTCTTGTATTTTAATTTAAAAAACATCGTTATTGCAACTTGAAAAATCCATATAATCATTTTCATGAGATCTTTCACCGTACTTGGTAACGCTTTTTCCAAAATACAACAAACTATGTAGCGATTGATGCAGTTCAGTCAAATGTGTCAAAAATTTTGTAGCCAAATCTCTGATTAAAAAGAAGCAACGAGGAACTTTACGAAAATTCTTAAAACTTAAAAAAAATCCTTTTTTCTTATCAATAGTTATTCGAACGTATCAAAAAATTTTAAATAACAAAACACTTGTAGTAATAGATCCTAACTAAATTCCCACGTAGCCAATAATGTAAAATAATGGACATTATTTTACATTATTTTTGATAAATAATGTACGTAATGTCATTATAATGCAACCTTTTTCATCCATTATAATGTATTTTTTGAAAAATAATGCATTATAATGCGTTGAAGTTATGAAGGTTCTTAATTAATTAGGGTGCATTATTTCTCAAAATTTTCGCGCATTTTAATGCATTGCAAAGAAATAGTGATAAAACTTTCGAAGGTTGGTTCAAAATCAATGCATTTTAATGCATTATTTTTCAAAAAATACATTATAATGGATGAAAAAGGTTGCATTATAATGACATTATTGACTACATGGGATTGACGCTTTCACATGATAATGCACGAATGATAGACTAGACAGAACATTGTTACTTTGGAAGCAAGAAATAAAGTCAAATCCTAAAATATTCATCAAAATCTGGTCATTTGGAAACGATATCTGCTCTGTCATTTTTTCGCTATGCAACAAAAATTTTTTCTGCCTTACAAAAGATTTAGATATTTAAGTTGTTGCATCGTAAAACATTTTACCTATAATATATTAATAGCTTAGTCCTATAAAATTTGAGCAGTTGATGGCATTAATTGTTACAGGAAACATAAAACGAAACAAGAGGAAAATTTCGCAGAGCAATTAACTCAATTAAAATGTATTCAAGACACTAGATAAACAATGTGACGGTACAAAGTGCGTACATGTTTGATGTTTGTGAAAATTGATTTGTTTACTCCTATTTTAAATTTCGATGAAGTTTAGAATAATTTTTAGAAAATTTGTTCCTACTGGTAATTTTCATCTTAAAACCGTTTCAAGTTATTAAGCATACATTTCTGAAGTAAATATCATGTTTTGATATGACAGAAAAAAAAACTATAGAGTATCATCAGGTCGATGTGTTTTATCTATTTATTGAAAAAGCATTCTTAAAGAAATCTAAAGTAATATTCGGATTCACTGTACCTTTTCCAATTTTTTTTGTAATGAAGAACGAGCAATGGTTAACGTTTCTTCATTGAAAAAATTTTTAACTTTATCGAGAGATAGCGTCAATTTTTGCTTTTTAAAATTTTTTAACACGCCTAACAATAGATGGAAATGGTTCAGACAATTATAATTTTGAGACATTTTAGAAAATAGCAAGTTGAGTATTTTACGTTATTTTCAAGTCAATTGAAGGTGTTGAGCAAAATATATTTCTCATTTAGTATCGCAAATACAATTTTACAAATGAAATACGATTCACCGACACATGTATATATATGCATCCATATTAATTTACTTTGCCTCATCCAAACAGGAATAGATTTAGGCATAGAACTATTTTCAGACATACATATATATGTGGTAGAGCGACCTCAGATTCTCACCGATTTAGAATTAAATTAGGTCAATCTAAGATTAATATCTACTTTTACATCTAAATATCAGCAATGTCAAAGGTCTGGAAAATATCCGCTTTACTAAAAGTTCGTCAGTTATCTAAGGGATTTTTCTCATCGAATACTTAAAAAAATATAATATGAAACAGAAAAGGAAATATATATATATATATATATATATATATATCTTCAACGCAGATTTCGTTCTTCCAACGTACATTTCTAATTACTGAAGGATTTTTTCATTCTTCCATTTGATTGACAGCCCAACACATATACACGTTCATGACTTACTTAGTTTTTCCCTTTATGTAATGCGTTATTGGAGAGATCTACATTCAACGCAATTTACCATACTTATTATTTCTTTTCTTTTCTAATATTTCCTCTATGCAAATATGTATCTTTGAAATACATAGATGACTGTAAATCAGATACTGGAGAATATTTTTGTATTATCAAAAATACTAACGGATAATTTTTTTTCTTTTGCGGACTTTTCCATCAGTATTGTTATACTTATTTTTCTTTTCTTTTCCTAAATTAGCAGGTAGCCATGAAATACGCATGATGACTAAGAGCAGAGGAGTAACGTATATTTCTCTTTCATGCAATGCCCTAGTGAACACTACTTTCTTAAGAGGAATCTTATTACTATAACTGATTTTCTTTTCCCTTCATTTGATGTACTTCAATACGTAGCCATGCGACTTATACAGTGGCTAATGAAGCGATCAAGGTTTGAAGGAGCCGCAGTCAAACTGAAAAGTCCGCTGGAAATGCTTCATATATATCTAATCGTGAAAAGAAAACTTCTATACAACTTAGAGAAGTCCCATGAAACGTCTGCTGTGATAAGTGAATAGTTTATTGGGCTGAGTGTGAATAGGTCTGGTCGTTTCGTAGGATAAGAAAGGCAATTCGTTGTCTTTATTGATATTTTGTAAAACGGACAATCTTTGGAGCTTTGTCAGCTCTCTAATACGTATATATATATACTTCTGTTGTTATGTACGATAAAAGAAACAGATTCAGATTCAGATTTAGTTTTCTATGCATACATATGTATAGTTATATCTATATACAGCGCCCTCGGGATGATTACGAGTTTATTTGTTTTTTCGTACGAAAGCAGTAGCATGTTTCGAAATAAAATGATTATGAGCCATAGAAACGTTTATTGGTCGCAGCTCTTATCGTAACGTAAAGCACAACTACTCCTCTACCTTCAAATCAAAGGAAAGGTGCTTGACCAGAAATCGCGTCCTGGAGTAATGCTTCATGACATGAAAGCTTTCAGAAGAATTCACAAGAAGTCTGTAAATCAAATTTTATTGCAATTTGTAGCGTACAGCCTATATTTAATTATCGCTATATATAGTGTACGATAAATAAATTTAAGACAGAAAAAAATCAATATCACCGTATCAGTTTAATAAATCCGGCTCATTTTGCACAAGTAATAGAGCACTCAATCGAGTCCTTTTTCTAAGCAAAATATGCCGTCCGATACGTCTTTCATCAAATACTTTTCAAAAACATGAAAAGTGGCGATATTTTCCTTTACCGCAAAACTCATCTCGATCATGTTCATACAATCAGAATTAATAAAAATTAAATATATTTTCTGTAGAGACTCGTTTTCATGGATACTCAAGAGACTCGTTCCAGAAAACCATTATCCTGCAAACTGTCCCGGAGTCCTAGAAAATCAATCATTGAAAAGAGCCCATACAACGGATCCCTGTCTCCAAATGAAATCAGCTAATACACCTTACATTTCAGAAAACATACATAAATACTATTTCTAATCAGAGAATTTCCGAGGATCTATCTACCTATCGTCAAGAAAAACGAAACACAAATTACTAATCGAGTCCAGACTTCTGCTAGCAATCTTCCTATAATGCATCAATGAAAACGTCCATCAAACTGCAAGAAAGGATGATATCGATTCCGCCTAAATCAACGAAAACAAACAGAAACAACCTCTACAGGAACATAACGTGACCAAACCGAACGCACTAAAACAAATCCCTAGCAAAACGTAATATAATCAACAAAACCTCTGAAATTCCTAACTACACCGAGCCCGATCGCATAAATCTCTACAAAAACCAAGTCAACTAACCGACCCGTTACAAATTTCCAACCTAAGCGATTTCAGTTCCCACCTTGCGATTTCAGTGAAAATCGATCCAAACAACTCTCTGTTCCACAGAAAAACTCCTCATTCTTGCAAGAAACTAAATATTATTTCGACAATTCTAGAAACTACAAGCTCAGCACGATCATCTGCCGAGACAAGCAGTTTGGAAACGGCAACTCATCCTAGCATGCCTGCTGAAACGGGAACAAGCCGCATTAGAACAACACCGGGAAGTGTCCCAACAAGTGGCGCTCCAGCAGAAACATCATCGACGAGCGGAGAAGGTACACCAGGAAGCATTGTAACAACGCATTCCACTGTAATCACAGAAGAAACATCCGGCAAGACTCATGGCACCGCTGAAACTACGATCGGAACAACGGAATCGAGTGAAGGCACTCGGGCAACTACGATGGGAGAAACACCAAGAAGTGGAGAAACCGGGGAAACTACCACCGGAACAAGACCAACATCTGGACGCTTTACTGAAAGCAGCCAAGGAACAGTACCAGTGACTGCCACTAAGCAAACGCCCGCCCCAGAAACCACAACGAAGGAGACTTGCCAACATATGGAGTATATTGATATGCTGATCGCTACTAACTCGGTTACTACGAAACCTGACAATATTCCTAACAAAGCAGATTTCATCAAAAACGGTGTAGACTTTCTTTACAACAACCCAACGGTAACTATTGATATACCCAACGGAGGTGCTGTCGTTCGAGATGTTAAAGTTCCATCAAGCAACGTCGAGGACATTATGCTGACTTTCACTACGAAATCTGGTGTTGACACACGACCCGTACGAGGAAGCCCAACAGCTCTGCCAACAGATGACTTCCCGACGGAGAAGATCGTCCAGATCGAGATCGTGTTTCTGCAGACAACTGACAATCAACCGCCAAAGGATGTGACTTTATCAGTAGATGCTTGTGGTCCTCCAACTACCGCCGGCATCACAGAAGGTAAGATTCCACTTCATTCCATTGCGCCGCAGAGATCGGATAGGTTGAGATTTTCGTTTAACGGAACTGAAACGCAAAAATCGGTAATCGAACCGTAGGTAAGCGACCGGATGTCCCAGTGTTTCTAACCGAAGCGAAACGAATCGAGTTAATCTCTTACTGAGCCGATACGAGGCGAAAACATTTGGACCTAACCGACTGAATTTTTAAGACTTTGTTATCGAACCGAGTTCAGAGAAAAGCAAGTTTATCGTATATTAATTAGGATATTAGTGATTTATATATAAGCAACAAGAAATCGAACGAAAGCAGCTAAGAGCAATCAACAGTTAGCGAAAACAAAGAATAAAGATTACTCATTCGATCCTCTAACTCTATTGTAACTTTCTCACATTGAAAAACAAATTGAAAAACACTAACAAAATAAATGAGTTCCAACCAACACGTTCTCGTTTTACGATTCAACTTTTTCTTGTAATGCATCAATGAAAACGTCCATCAAACTGCAAGAAAGGATGATATCGATTCCGCCTAAATCAACGAAAACAAACAGAAACAACCTCTACAGGAACATAACGTGACCAAACCGAACGCACTAAAACAAATCCCTAGCAAAACGTAATATAATCAACAAAACCTCTGAAATTCCTAACTACACCGAGCCCGATCGCATAAATCTCTACAAAAACCAAGTCAACTAACCGACCCGTTACAAATTTCCAACCTAAGCGATTTCAGTTCCCACCTTGCGATTTCAGTGAAAATCGATCCAAACAACTCTCTGTTCCACAGAAAAACTCCTCATTCTTGCAAGAAACTAAATATTATTTCGACAATTCTAGAAACTACAAGCTCAGCACGATCATCTGCCGAGACAAGCAGTTTGGAAACGGCAACTCATCCTAGCATGCCTGCTGAAACGGGAACAAGCCGCATTAGAACAACACCGGGAAGTGTCCCAACAAGTGGCGCTCCAGCAGAAACATCATCGACGAGCGGAGAAGGTACACNTAAAGTTCCATCAAGCAACGTCGAGGACATTATGGTGACTTTCAGCACGGCATCAGGTGTTGACACACGACCCATACGAGGAAGCCCAACAGGTCTGCCAACAGATGACTTCCCGACAGAGAAGATCGTCGAGATCGTGATCGTGTTTCTGCAGACAACTGACAATCAACCGCCAAAGGATGTGACTCTATCAGTAGATGCTTGTGCTACTCCAACTACCACAGGCATGAGAGAAGGTAAGATTCTTATTGCACTGCAACCCTCGTTATTATTCCATGAAACTAAATATTCATTTCGACAATTCTAGAAACTACAAGCTCAGCACGACCATCTACCGAGACAAGCAGTTCGGAAACGGGAACTCGTCGTAGCATGCCTGCTGAAACGGAAACAAGCCGCAGTAGAACAACGCCGGGAAGTGTCCCAACAACTGGCGCTCCAGCAGAAACATCATCGACGAGCGAAGAAGGTACACCAGGAAGCATTGTAACAACGCATGCCAGTGTAATGACAGAAGAAACTACAATAGAAACTGGAAAGGAAACAACAACAGGAACTGGCGCTGAAACTACGAAAGAAACTGCAAAGGAAACAACAGTAGAAACTGGAAAACAAACTACAAAAGAAACGACAGAAGAAACATCCGGCAAGACTCATGGCACCGCTGAAACTACGATCGGAACAACGGAATCGAGTGAAGGCACTCGGGCAACTACGATGGGAGAAACACCAAGAAGTGAAGAAACCGGGGAAACTACCATCGGAACAAGACCAACAACTGAAGCCACCGGTGAGACTACCATCGGAACGACATCAACAACTGGACGCTCTAGTGAAAGCAGCCAAGGAACAGTACCAGTGACTGGCACTAAGCAAACGCCCGCCCCAGAAACCACAACGCAGAAGACTTGCCAACATATGGAGTATATTGATATGCTGATTGCTACTAACTCGGTCACTACGAAACCTGACAATATTCCTAACAAAGAAGATTTCATCAAAAACGGTGTCGACTTTGTTGACAAAAACCCAATGGTTCTTATTAATCTACCGAATGGAGGTGCTGTCGTTCGAGATGTTAAAGTTCCATCAAGCAACGTCGAGGACATTATGGTGACTTTCAGCACGGCATCAGGTGTTGACACACGACCCATACGAGGAAGCCCAACAGGTCTGCCAACAGATGACTTCCCGACAGAGAAGATCGTCGAGATCGTGATCGTGTTTCTGCAGACAACTGACAATCAACCGCCAAAGGATGTGACTCTATCAGTAGATGCTTGTGCTACTCCAACTACCACAGGCATGAGAGAAGGTAAGATTCTTATTGCACTGCAACCCTCGTTATTATTCCATGAAACTAAATATTCATTTCGACAATTCTAGAAACTACAAGCTCAGCACGACCATCTACCGAGACAAGCAGTTCGGAAACGGGAACTCGTCGTAGCATGCCTGCTGAAACGGAAACAAGCCGCAGTAGAACAACGCCGGGAAGTGTCCCAACAACTGGCGCTCCAGCAGAAACATCATCGACGAGCGAAGAAGGTACACCAGGAAGCATTGTAACAACGCATGCCAGTGTAATGACAGAAGAAACTACAATAGAAAATGGAAAGGAGACAACGATACGGCAGTCGGATCCCGGGTCGCCGATGTCTTCTCCGAAATCTTCTGGGAAAGTTTCTCGTCGAAGGACGACCCGTCGTAACTCAGTTGGTTCGAAGAAACATTCGCGTATGACGTCTCGATATTCAGACGTGTCGTATCGTGATTTTGGTAGTACGGTGAGGTACTCGTATGAGCACTCGCAAGGTGTGTCACTCCGACCTAGTGTCGGAACTTCCGAGCCGAAGAGTCCGGTCGCGTCTATCAGTACCAAGAAACGAAGAAGTCGCCGACCTCATGTGGTTATTTTCAATGGCAGCAGTGAATCATCTTCTTCTGAATCATGGTCACATGAAAAGCATGGGGATCGAAGAAGTAGTCGAATCAGGAGCACGGCCCGTAGTGCTGTGAAGTTCAGTACTCGACCTCTTTACTCCTCGACGCTTTTAATGAATTCTCATGGTCGCAGCTCACTTGCATCGGAACGAATCGCGTCTAGACGTTTGACGTCTCGTTTACATGCTTCCACATCGCGAAAGGGAACATCTTTGTTGACAAGGGGAACCTCATGTATGTATTGATAAGTTTCTATTTTCTACGTTTTTTTTTGTTTTTTCTGCGCTGGTTGATATATTGTACTCGATGTGGTTTTTTCAGACTTGAAGCTTGTTTCCGTTTCATATTGTTTTTGATGATTTACGTCATGACGGAATGCATTTTTAGTATGTTTCTTGCTTTAAGATCATTGAGTTCCGGAGGATTTTGGAACCGTTTCCCTGCAATAGGTTAGTGTAGTGTTCAGTATTCCCTGCATTTAGTTTCATGGTTTTTGCCATATGATAGGTTTTTTTAGTTTCCATTTCGGAATTTACACATCTTTATTTATGTACTGTAAGGGTTAAATAATTTTGATATGATTGTTTGCAAATTTTTTACTTGTACAGAATGATGGTGAAAGCACTCCTTGATGTTAGATAATGTATTGTTGAAAGTACAAAAGTAGTATAACACTGAATCAGTGTTCTATTCGAGTTACTTCAAAGTTACCGTCACGATTTCAATGATTTAAGTAAATCATGTAGAATATTCAGTCGTGTTGTCTTCGCTGTTTACTGACGAGGTCTCTTGTTTTCATAGACTTCATTATTTCTATTTGCTCAGTCTAGGTAAGTTGATTAGAGAGGGGTCCTATCATCGGCTAACCGAAGGGAGAAACAGGAGACTTTGAACTTGAATTAACTCCAGATGTTTTAGGTACTTTGCACTGTTTCTAGGTTAGCTATACGTGATTATGACTATACATTCATCGATTTCGAATAATTCATATGTTATAAGTCAGGATACCTATGGATCTGTTGTTTAGTGTCTGTTCTAAAAGAACTTAAATTTTCATAGGCAATGTCCTGATTTGGTGTTTGACATTAGTGTTTCTTTTCTGATGAAATGCTTCTTGAAAAGTCGTGACTCCTCGTTAAAAATGTGGGAAAGTTATTCAATAGCGAACCACCAATTCGACATGAGTTTCGTATGTTTAGTGGAAAAGTATGGGACCGCACAAATCATTTCCTTTCTCTAAAAATAAATTAAAACTATGTATAAATATATTGAATTAAAATAGGATTGCGAGTTTTTCTTGTTTTAAGAAAGAAAAATACTTTCGTTGTACTAAAATATATTAACGATTAGGTTATTTTCTTTAGCAGCAGATTCCCAAAATTAGGATTTTTTCTTCTGTACGAGAAAATACGACTAAGCACCAAATTTCAAATAATTTACCGTAATGAAGTAGAATCGGAATATAGAAAAAGTGCTCCAAATATATCTAAATAAAGCGAAAACAATATAAATTATTCTATTTTCAACTATTCCTATTCACGAGAAAATTTCGGAAAAAGAATGATTAAAAAATCAAACTTCTTTAATAATCATACCAAAAATCTTCTCATGTTAAAATTGGAATCGATAGCTTTGAAAAGTTAGCTATTGTCTTTGATTTATTTTAATAAAGACCAAAAGATATTGCCCGTATATTGTCGTTTACGGTTAATTAACGATATATACACGAACCATATAAACCCATATTATTGAACACAGAAGTACTACTCGCTCAACTGAATGCATTGATACCAGCTTCAATCATTCCACGATGTCGTATCAGACTTTTGGGCATGCATTTTCTTTCTGATACGACGGTTGACTCGTATCTAATTATTTGAGCACATGGTAGTCTTTGATACCAACAGTAGAGGTTGCTCTGATCCCTAGTTCGGCTGAAGTTGATTGCTAATAGGTTTTAGTCGATATTATAGTCCGTATAATTGGATCGGGATTCTGTAGGCTCTGGTGGTACCTATAATTCTCGTGGGCTATGAAATTTAGAAATTATAGGGCTCTATAGCAGCGAATGGTGAATATAAAGCATCGAATAGAGAGTCAATTTTCCGCACCCAATATCAAGGTTAAATATTGTCTGCTTTTGTACTACTTCTGTGTCAGAAGTTCTGCCTGAAAACGACGATATTCTGAGAATTAAGAGATAGAATATAGCTAGTCGCATCGATGAATTTGAGATTCTCTGATGCATCGGAAAGACTCCTATTTCAACCGATGATGTATTCCCCGATGCATCCAAGAAATCTTTTTTTTTAATTATTGGAAATTTAAAAACATTGGGACCAAATCGCAAGCACTTACAAATGAAAATGAAAACACATTATTCTCTTATTTGTTCTAATTAGGGGTGCACCAGCATCAGTATTACTGGTTTTATGGGTACCAGTATTTCTAGTTTGCCAGGATTATTGGTGTCAACACACACCAGTATTGAGGGTTCCACTAATTGAAACTTCCAATACTGGTGCGTATTGGTATCAGTGATGCTGATAAACTAGAAATACTGATACCCATAAAACCAGTAATACTGACACTGGCGCATCCCTAGTTCTAATCAGCATTCATTGCAACCATTTCATGGAGTTATCAAAAACGGATACATATATAGTAAATATTTTATTATGGCACTTTTCCTTGTTATTCTCATGTTGTTACATCGTTATCTGCTGCTATACAATTGTAATTTATTATTTTTTGTACTATTGCATAAGTGTTTTAATCATTATTCTGCTCAAAAACAAGAATAAGCACCGGCCTGAGTACTCATAAATCTATTTAGGATCGAATCGCCTAAAAAGGCTTTTCAGGAGTGCCCACCAGAGTGCACGAATAGTAAACACGCGTTAAACTCATCGCGTACTAGAGTGAGTAAAAGAAGTATTCACAAGGTAGAGTAGTATTGGTTTGATGGGTTCTGCGACTGGAATAGAATAAAAACTGAATTCTGAATCAACTGAAATAACTAGATTGAGGATCATATATTATGAGTAGAACATATTTTTGGGTGTACTCATTTGCAATCCCTTTGAGCGGAGTTTTTTCTACTTATGTTTCTGTGGTTCCCAGATTTTCAGTTTTCTGTAAAAAGCTATTTCTCGACTTATTTTTTCTCTCACGTAATGTTTCCTGTTGATCTAGATCCTTCTCTTTCTTGATTTCCACAAATCCAAGAGATAGATAGAATTTCAAAAGCAGCCCAGGTCGATGAAAACGGACACCGTTACGGCGTCGTTTACGGTCGTAAACGACAAGGATACGGTGTAACTACGGCTGTTTACGATGAAAATACGGCTCGTTACGGCGCCGTATTACCCCGTTTTAACAGGGGCAGTAATACGGACGTATTTTTCCGTACCGTATACGGGGATGTAAACGCCCGTTAACGAAGAATTACAGTGGCCGTTTACGGATAGTATTCTTTATTGCGCACGGCAGTAAATGAGCCGCTTTCCTGCAGTTTTTTTCAGACCTGGCTCCACGTTTTTTACAACGGATAAAAATTTATTAAGATCAGAACTAAATTTATTGAACAAAATAATAATAAAAGAAATTACAATAAAATAATAGCTTTCAATGAAAATCAAATAAATGATAGGTTTAAAAAATTAAATCAATAAAAAGTTTGCAAAAATCAAATAAAAATTAGAATGAAAATAAAAAGTAAATCTAAAATTAGATAAAAATTAAAAAGCTAATTAAGAATCGAAATAAAAATAAATCTAAAATTAGATATAAATTAAAAATTAAGTAAAAATCGAAATATAATAAAATCTAAAATTTGATACAAATAAATTAAAGTAAAAGAATAAATTTAAAACTAAATGATATAAATAACCTCTAATTACCATTACTAGAATTCTTGCTCTCATCTAATCCGAACGAAAAAGACGTACATATGAAGAGAAGAAAGCATTTCTAACAGTAATCACATATATACAGTGATTGGTGTAATTTATGCGCATATTACAGAGTAGGAGAGATGGCGCTGTGATTCAAGCGAAGGAGAGCGGAATAAAAATATAAAACGCAACAATAGGTACAGTTCGAACGAGAACTAAGAAAAAACATTATTGCCTTACAAAAATATTTTCTCATATGGTCTGGTACCATACGGAAAATACGATTGAAATACGGACGGTTTCCGATGGTCGTTACGCTATCGTTTGCAATGGTCCTTAAACGACCACCCTAATTTCTGTCGTATTTCCCCGTGAAAATCTCGTATACGATCATTCGTAAACGATTATCCGCCACGACCATCGTATTTCACCGAAATAGTATCNAGGGCTCTAGTTTGATTGATATCTGAGGTTTTTTTCTACTATGATCTTGATAATCATTGAGTTTCCATAATAAAGCACAGTCTTCTCCAAAACTAATGCCTACAGTTTTTGCCGATGTATATAAGCTATAATTACGTAAAAACTTAAATTCAGTTATAAATGTATGGCAAGTTGCTGTCTTCGAAGGACACTCCTAAATGCTATCAAGCATAAACTCAGTTCTTTTCATAATGAGACTGCTCAAGATACGGTTTTATCGTTAAATTGGTCCTAGTTGGTGTTTTCTAGAATATTGACTTTCAAAGATTTAGCATAAGATACTTCAGAAATATAATTTCGAAAAGAAACCCAAGAGAATACTAGTATGCATGTGGTGTTTAACACATTTTGCTTATGTTACAAAATCACTGTAGAAGACAGTGATTTGAATTTTGGCGATAAAAATCATTCTTCATTAGCGCTGAAAATAACACTAAATAGTTTACTTGAAAAGCGATTCGAAGCTCTCTCAAAATAGGAACAGAAAACTCTTGTACCTTCCCATATATGTATTTTACCTCATAATCGACTATGGTCGCTTGGTGTTAGTATATTACGTCTGATGTCGTCGGCAAAAATTAATTTCTTGAATTCACACTTCCTACTGTATTCTCTCGAATTTCAGTACAGTATTCGATGATTCTTGTGTACAAGTATCATTAATTTTCTGAATGGTGCACATCGTAGCGGTCACTTCCATTTTCCCTAAAACTTCAATGAAGAAATTAGCTCGAATCGTTCAGAGAAGTTAATTTAGTCTACTACAAGGCTCTAAATTCTTGCTAACTTTCGTTTGTAGCTTTCCGACGTTGATTTTCTAATTATATGTATTAAAATGGCACCGTATAAGATTTTGTCATTTTGCAATGCATGTGCTTTATAAGAGTAGAGTGTTAGAATTCTTCAGCTTATGGTGTATGCATCGGTGGCAGCTATTATCTCACAGAAAATTCTATTGTAAGAAAAGTATTTCATCTTAACATCACGAGTCTACCGTCAATTAACCAGATTGATTTTGATGTTGTGGGAAATACAAATATTGTTCATTACGCACTAATCCTATGTCTAACAGAGCTTCCAGATGACGAAATTATTTTTTTAATAGCAATCGAATCAATTATTAAGTATTTACCGTATTTTTTTCAGGAGAAATAAACAATTAATCTTTTTCTCTTCAGTTTTTCCATCGCAGCAGATTCATTTGAAAATTTGTCCGAAGGAAGCTTGGCTTCGCGGAAGGTTTCGATTTGGTTTAACATCAAATATATATGTCGTATCAAAGTTAGGGTGTTCGTCGAAGTTGTTTTTCAGCATAAAATATAGATACAGTTTGACACAAAAATTATTTATTTTCACATACTGCTGAATGATGACAGAGCGAGAGTCACATAACATTTTAACTTGCTTGCATTTGCAATGATTCGTTTTACAATCACCTTTACAATTGCATTTCAAAATTCCTTCTTAAACTGAACATCCACTCAATACCGTAACCTTTACTGTTCACAGAAGGATATGATATTGATGCACCCATGATTTGGTTCGATTGTTGAAGTCGACTGTATGTATAGATAGGACGCGTACGTTCAAGATTGTCGATGAGATTATAAATGGGTACCCGAGTGTTCTTTGTGGTCATTCATGAATCAGCTAGGTCTCCCAGCCACAGAGACGTAAGCACCACCCCTAGTAAAAACAACTTTGACAACATTTATGTTGAAGTCGTAACTTCGACGAAAACCCTAACGTCGACACGACATATATATTGTAAAGGATTATTGACTGTTTTTTTCATATGAGAAAAATACTGACATTCTAGAAAATCGTTCAGTCCTTGAGGTACTTTTATTGACTTTCATTACGCTTAGAAAGGTATTAGTTGTTTCATACGTGTAAAAAAATAAAACAGCTTAACAGATTATCACTGTTGTTCGTGATATAATTTATAATAAATGTTGTTAAATAAATTTTATAATGTTTATTAGGCTTCAAGTTTCAGAGTCTATCATGCAATTGATGTAAATTGATAAGCATGCATTAAGTAGTTTCAAGCATATTTTATTATTATTTCAATTATTAGATCATCCCTGTATCATGTTGCTGTAGTACCCTAGAAAAATGCCATAGTGTCGAAAACGTGTTAAAAATTCATAATCGCAATTTTAGCAATATGAATAACAATGTTCTGAATAGCTGAAGTTGACTATTTCGTGCATGTGCTGGTCCTTGTTAAAGCTACAGCATTATAATCACTCATATTAGCTAATTTGCAATATCTTGATATAAATTTGTTTCGTTTACTGATAGTAGGTATAATTTATATTCTTCGGTAAAACTAAGTAGAAAATTTTGAATATGGATCCTATTCATTCAAATTTTCTTTTCTTTTTAATCTTTATCTTAAAATTTGATTTATTCATGCTTGCGTGTTCTTAGCCCATGCAATTCCGCTGACCTCAACAAGCCCACTAGTAAATTCGCCTGAAAGAGGTAAGTTAATTTTTTACTTTTTCATTGTCACCTTTCGGCAAAACAAACCGTTTTTGTTTTACTAGAATGCACAAAAATACAAAATGTCATTCCGTTTGGCTCAAAGACTTTCTCACATGTGTCCCTTAATAACAAATTTATTCAGCCAGCAATCGTTCCAACTTCGCTTGTAGTGACAACTCTCCCGTTTACCATAGAGATTGGCTTCAACAATGTAAGTTCATCATTTGTATTTCAACCATTTTAAATGTATTTTTTCATTAAAGCCTGCTACTCTTCGTGAGGTCTCGGTTCTCAATCCATCGGAGTCTAACATATCTGCATTGAAAGTTTCCACGGATCAAACTGATGATGAATTTAGCACGAACTCGAAGGCACCAAAAGTCACATTCGAAAATGATATTGAATATGTTCAAGAGCTAACAATAACTTTGATTTCAACGAAAGACAATATTCTACCAAAACATCCAGTGAAGCTGTCCATATTAGCATGTGTACGAAACGCAGCTATTTTAACAAAATCAGTAATCGAAGAAGGTGAGTAAATGCTTATTTATCCATAGACAATCATTCGATGCGTTTGTTCTTTTTAATGTTCAGCTACAACAATAGCCACCTCACA
This sequence comes from Rotaria macrura, assembly GCA_900239685.1. Lineage (NCBI taxonomy): Eukaryota > Metazoa > Rotifera > Eurotatoria > Philodinida > Philodinidae > Rotaria > Rotaria macrura. The sequence continues at coordinate 212,369 of OENT01000081.1, read as the reverse complement.
CAGGAATATATCATCTACAATCTCAAGTTTAAATCCATCGGAGAATACAATAACGTATCAACACTCGTCGATACTTTCAAATATTTGTGAACACGATATTGCACTTATTCCACAGCAAATTGATAAGGGAAACAATACAATAATACCTCGCTTCTTTGTGAAACCATTAACACCCTACAATCCAACTGATATTAATCCAGGAGAAAAAGGCGTGTCATTTCCTTCGTCGAGCAAAGCATTCATCATTATTTTTCCTATATCACCAAGTGGCTTAATTAAATCAGTTCGCTTGCCGAATACAACTAATGTTGATGAAATGCGTGTCATGTTTTTGAATTCAAAAGATAAACCCGTTTTCGCTCATCTATCAGATCATGCCCCATTACAGATAACTTCGAAATTAGAAACCAGTCCTATGGTCAACGTGAATCTTTTAACAAAAGTGAATGCTGTTCATATTACATTGACTCACACAAGAGACAATCGACCGCCAGTAGATGTAACGGTTGAAATAGTAGTATGTTCTGAACCGTCAGAAACGGTATCAGAAGCAACTGTGACGACATCTGAGACACCTTCTGAACCTGCCATCAATTATACTTCACCAACACCATGTATGTATTTCGCAGAGTTAAATCATGTTCTAGTTTTTGTTTGTTCTTATAGCTTCCGAAAAACCGTGCAAACCTAAACAAAAGTCTTCCACTCGTGTAGTAATCGGCCAGTGTATTTCTCGACAAGAAATTCAACAAGAATCATGTGCCGGTTATTGCCCGTCGTTCGAAGAACTTGATCCTATTAGTGGAGACATCAGAGAAAAAGAATGTTCATGTTGCGCACCAGATTTAACTTACACTGAATCAATTATCATGGATTGTCATGATACAAAAACAGGAAATACTACAGAACGGATATCTCAAATTATTCGTATTCGTTCATGCAAATGTTCAATTTGTTTAGGAGTGGGAAGTAAACCTCACTCCAACCATAAAAAAACTAATGGAACATTCGACACCATGAATGGTTCAACTATAAGAACAAAAACGCGTCGAAGACAAAAACTATAATAATATATATTTGACAGTTTCAACTGATTATTTATGGGTGATTGGTTCATTAAGCTATCATGTGTATTCTTGTTTTTAATCAGATTCATTTATTCCGTTTTTCATCTTATTTACGCAACTACGATAATATTAATTTTTCTTATTTATCTATCTTTCAGTAATATTAAAGGTGAACTTGAGTTATATTAACAATTTTCTTCTGTATAACATATAAGCATCATTTATCTAAATAAAACACTTCAAATTGAATGGATTTATTTTTAGTAGAATCTGGTAGTTCGGAAAAGACAGAAACTTATATTTTTCATCCGTTGTATTATGTAACTTAAAAATAGGTACGTATAACTGAGATCAGAGTGAAAAAAGTTCAGAGCAAAAGTTAAAAAAAACATCATCATTACCACAAATATTCCTTCATTCGTCTATGATTTTGTACCCGTCAAGTTTTCCATTGATTCATTACATGGAATCATGTTCGTGCTGAACTATACTAGACAAATAAATTATCCACTTATACGTATGTGCAAGTATGATTGAACGAAAATTCATCATTTTCTCAGATTTTATCTTCGATTCTGTTTTTTGTCATAAAGAATATGAAAAAGATACTTACGTACATTTTCTAATTTCAAGTAACGTGAAAAAATAAACATGAGTACATAGAAGGTCACTCAAGAAACTCAAAATGGGCTTTAAAAAGTTTTTGATTCTTATTTTAATAACGAGTGATCCAGATTAAATTGCCAATCTTCGATAGGCTTTTTTCTCAAATTAGAAGCGACAAGAAAGTTTAATTCGGATATTAAAAGAAAGAGAATTTTGTGTAAACTTTATTGATATGTTTTCTTTTAAATCAACATTTGCCGTTATTTTGTATCATAAAATGTACTAGATGCCACGGAAAGATCACCTGCTCAACTACAAAATCAGAAATATGAAAATAAATTTTTGATGCGCAAGATCGAGTTCCGAAATTTCCTTCTTCTAGTAAGAAGTGTCAAATTTATCGGCGTCCATCGTGCTGCTTCGAGCTTGATAAGTTTACTTAGTACTTTTTGGGAACCATTATAGTGTCGATAAGAATTTTAATATTCACGAGACTCAATGTTTTGTTAAACTATTTCCTTACAACTTGACCTCACAATAATTATTCTTTTGATGTAAACAAATGAAGAACTTCATACGCTACAAAATAATCTTCTTTACAAGAGCTGACTTCTTATCTAACCGAATGAAGAAGTTGAGATGTTTTCATCGACATGAATGCGCGCCAAAAATAGATAATTAGGCATATTTTGTAGGTCGTTATCAACGTAGACAAACGCGGTAAAATAATTTGGTTCTGTATCTCAAAACCAGACATTTTTCTGCACTTTTTTCTAGTGTGTTTGAATATCGTATAGAACATTGTTTCGGAAATAAAAATGACACTTTATTCCAGTAAAGTGTTGAACAAATTATGCTTTTGTAGCATCCAATACATTTAATGTTACGAAATAATGGCACATGTTGATTTAAAAGAAAACATATCAATAAAATTTACACAAAATTCTGTTTCTTTTAATATGAGAATCAAACGTTCTGATCGTGTCTAATTTGAGGAAAAAGTCTATCGGAAATCGGTAATTTAATCTGGACCATGTGTTAATTATGAAAATGAAACGAAATAAGTATGAATTTGACCTATTTTAGAAATAATGTATGACATAATTAGTTTGATACAAATATGTCGTTTAAGAGCATTCCTCTTCTTATTTTTATGAATATTTTTAAGAAATCACTTTTTGAAACATTCATATTTTAGAAAAAAATATGAAAATAGAAATATTAGTTTCCTGTAAATACTAATCTTAATTGTTAGTTAATCAAGACTAGATCAACAATGAAGGTTCTAATTTTTCGAAAAATGAAATTTAACAGTTCTTTCCTTCATTTCCATCAAAGGAAACCAGCACAGATCCAGTTATCCGACATTTTCTGGAGTATTCCCTTGTCTGATATAGACTTACAGTACCATTTAAATAATATTTCCTTTATCAATACAAAAGTTCATTTGCATTTATTGTTTGTGTTAACTGAAGATATCATCAAGATGAGGATTCTGACCTAAAAGACCATCGTTCTTCTAAATGATGTCAAAATCTTACTTCTCTTTGGCTGTAAAGCTACGGATGAGTGCACGAATAAGTGTAGCACTTTGTAATATACGACGATACCGTTGCTCAAGTGAAAGATTGAATAGAAAAAAAGTATGCAAAATCTATCATGCACATAATGATTTATCATATAATACTGCCTGCATTTTGATTTTTGCATGGGTTTTCATATGTACTGTTACTTATTGTCGTTTCTTAACAAATCAGCGAAAGTCTATAGGCGCTAAAAACAAGCAAAAGGAACCATACGAGAAAAAAAATGGTCAACATAAAAATGAAAAAAATCTCTCCTGCACAATTTCACAAAAAAATGAAGACAAGAACAACGATGAGAGAGAAAGGCGATTCTTTAGCTTTCATACCATGAAAAAAAAATAGAAATTGGACACTGAAGACATGAAATTAATTCAGGCAGCAATTATTCATTCTCAAATATGCGTCGGTTTCATATATGGTACACGATTCTATGTCCTATTCAATTTTTACCGCACGCCGAGACAAACAAGTATAAACACACAAATATTGACACTTCATTTTCGTTGTATATCTGAAGATAAACTGTTAAAATGTATGAAGATTCGAACCGAATGCAAAAGAACACAAAAACTATCTTGAGCATAATTTTAATATTCAAATGCTTTTTGTTGTGTATTATCTCCTTGTTCGATAGCATTAGACAGGAAGAGAGGTTGAACAATTTTCTTGTCATGATCCCATGGTACAAATATGCGTGATACATATGTTCGTTGATCAACAGCAGCTGATTGACTTCGCTGTCGATTGGATGATTTGCCATTGTAATTAACATTATTATTATTATTATTATTATTTAAATTTGCATTAGAACTATAAATTGAAGCACCACGACGTAGCTGTCGATCTTCCATTAAATCATAAACTACAGTACGAAATTCTCTGGGCACTTCCCATTCGATTTCATTTAATTGACTAACACTAGCGAAACGCATTCGACTTGGTGATAATAATGACGATGTTGGAATAGCCGTAGGCATAGTTGATGTAGTTGGAACGTTTTTTTCAATTGCACTTGTAGGATAATCGATCGCTATTGTTTCATCTGTATTTATTTTTACAGACATACGTGGGGAGTCGTCAAATTTTGATGATGTGCGACTACGATGTATCTGAGAGTATGGTGTTGATATTAAATCGACTGGTGGTGTTGTACTCGTACTACCTTTAAGAATAGACTTAGGTACGAGTGTTAGCTGTGTACCACCGAATGATTCAGTTGATGTATCAGTTCGTTGCATATGTGATTGCATCAGTTCAGGACGGTAAAGAGAATGGAATTGAAAATTTTCTAATTCTTCGTCATCAAAATCTTGAAACTGATCATCCCGTTCGTATTCATCTCGATATGGACGAAAATCAATTATCGTTGGACGAGGTGGGGAAGATTGATGTGCATAAAGGTAATCATCGGTTGGAAACGAACGAATTTCATAATCAGCTGGTGATAATTGCGCAGTACTAATTATACCGTTTGTTGTTGGCGGTCGTAGTTCAATCCAATTTAAATGTTGAGCTGATGATGGAGGTGATGCTAATAGAGATGCTGCTGGTGGATTATACTCATCGTCACCATTATTATTATCATCACGATAAAAACCGAAGTTTTGGATACCATTATCGAAAGGCATAGTAGAATTTGGTTCTCGAATAGTACCAACAAGTGCTAATTCATCAGCATGTGGAGGACGCAGAATAGTTGATTGAAATTGCGAAAGTGCACCACTATTGCCCTGGAGATATTCATATTCTTCTCGCTATAAGATTGATAAAAAAATTGATTTTTGATTCAATGTAAGCACAAATTAAATCGTCTCAAATATTTCTTTTCTTTTGATTTAAAATTGACTTTGAGTAGCAAAGAAAAGCTGTATGTTTAAAGCAACTGACTTAGTTAAATAGTGACTTTCTTAGAAACGATTAACTATAAAGAAAATAGAACGGTGTTGATTTATTTTTTTTTCATTGACAAAAACAGTATTCTCAGTAAAATAACCAACTATTCACCTTCGATAGCGATTAACAAGTAACATCAAGTGTCAACTTGACATTAGATATCAATCGTTAGAATGATAATGTTTTCCTATTTGAGAATATTAATATGTATTCATTAAAAAGTAAAACTGTGTTACCTTAACATAAAATCGTTTCGATTTGAAACGTTTGCAACAGAACCGGCAGATACAGATGATAACTAAAATTTCTAATAAAATTATGGAACATATAGCCCATAAAACTATATTCGTCTCCAGTGGATTCATCGTCTATTGACGAGACAAGCAATAGATAATCCCTGCAATGAAAAAAAGAAAAGAATGAAATCAATTACTAGTCGACAAATATGGGTTTGTGTATTACGTAAGAAAGAAAGTATTATGAATGAGAAGGTTATCTCTAGTTGATGATCCATATAGTAAAAAAAATGTTATTTATCAAAAAATATATGCAACAGTTATTATCTTTATACATTGAAGATAGTCTCGTACAAAAATAACTCGATGCTCAATGTAATGCAGTAGGTTATCAATTGGTTCTATCAGTGTAAAAAAACATATATATATATATATATATATATACATATATATATGTACATATATACATGTATATATATACGTATAGATATATATGTATATATATATATATATGTACATAGTAGACGAATGCGTGATGTAATTCTTTTGAGTATCTTTACCCTGAAGCCCATTCGAACAAAAAGAGAATGCCCGATCGAATTTCGATGGGTCTGTTTTCAAAACGAATTCGTCATAAATAAGATTGATAATAAATATCCAAATGCGCACGCGTTTTCTTCCTGTATCAAAGCATATTGATCAAATTTCGAAATTGTAAAGAAGTGCAAATAAATTACTTCGACACATTTATGATAATGTAAGCGAAAGTATGTGACGGAATACGATGTTCTATTACAGCCATTACATAAATGAAAACTATACATTATATATTTGATTTTACATTGCTGGAATCAAGCATAAAATTAAAAGGAAAAACGACTTCACTCCTTTCACTCTTCATCTGAACTTGATTTCACTGACACTAAGCAAAAAGAATGATCTGTTTTCAATTTAGTGTCCACAAAATCGCTACAATCATGTTACTTGTTTCTTTATGTTTTTCTTTTAGACATAGAATTCGATTTTGTCGCTCTCCCTACTTAAGATGTGGTTTATGCCTAATCCACAACTGCAATCATTTTACACATTTGAAATATGTTCTTGCATTCTTTACTTTTTCTTCCTTAGTCTCTTTTTTTATCGATTGTAATTTTTGACTGCATTAAGCACATCTATATAAATTATTTAGCTACTTTGAAAAGTCTATTGTTTTTCTATGTCATCTTTTACAGACGAAAACATACGGCAAAGGAAGAAATCGTACAAGTATTGAAGTGCGGCAGAAAGAAAAACGTCTACATTAATCAATACTTTTTCTTCACTTTTTGCCAATTATATCTTGTCCTAACTCTTGATGTTTCCTCTGATCAAAACCTACGTATGACCTATAATCATTTTTTTATGTTCAACTGAGCATTATTGATATTTATACAAAGTAAAAAAAAATAGCGAGATGAAAAAAATTAAGACCAAAGCAAGAGATAAGCTGAAGAGAACATGGATTTTCTGCTCTCTGCATCCGTTATTATAGTAAACAAAAGTAATATAATAACAAAATATCATTGTGCATTTCATTCATTCTTTCAAAATACTTACATAAATCGATTGTATCACCAGACGATACATTGCAAATGATAAGACATATATTTGAATACGATAGATTTGTATGCCATGCGAAAGTAAACTGGCTTTATTTTGTATTCTTATTCTAATCTAAGTAGACTTTTGCCCGAAGGTAACGTTAAGTTTCGGCATATATCTAACACAAGAATATGGAACTGAATATTTATAAAAGAAAAACACACTAGTAAGTGAATGACATGAATGAGTTGAAGAGAGAGAGAGAAGAGGAAAAAAACGCTGTGTGTAAGAGTGTGCGTGTTCGGCTTCTTCATCGTTCTCCTTTGGCACACACAAACACTCACTCACAAAGATATATATATATAGTGAAATAATAAAGTTCAGATTTTACGGTGATGAACGGGCCAACTAGTTTGTCTTTCTCTAAAAAAAAAGAAATGTCGATGCTGACAGAAAGCACTACTTGCTCGATTGTCGGCTCCAGTTTAACAACAACAGTTGGAAAAGAATTTTAAAAAGAAGAAGGAACAAAAATGTTGAATTGACAGTAAAGCAAAGGGGAAGTTTTTCTTGCCTGTTTGATTTCTCGTCTATACCACTATTCTAATGTCGTTTTTTGTTTTATTGATGTGAAATGTGCTCCAATAATAGGCAGATCAAGTTGTCACTTACTTCTACTATACAAAGAATACCAAATGGAGTCATTGTGTTATAAAAGATTAGCAGTTCTATGGTTCTATCTCAATCTCCATTTTTTTCCTTCTTTGTATGCTCTTGGCATAAGCACCATGAAAAGAAAGAAAAATGGCAAAAAAAAGACGCACGACTTAATGCATACCTAACGTTGAAGGTCAAGCATTAGTTTTCATGTTTTCTCTCCAAGTAACTTCTAAATGAATATTGATTTAGTTATATACATATGTATTTGTGAATTTAAAACGAACTGCTCATGATACGTATTCAAATCAGTCATTTGCTTTTATATTGATAATGTTGTTTGCTTGCTTCATAGTTTGTCTGTCTATTGGTCACGCTTTTGAAAGTGTAAGAGTGCTAGTTGAAAGAAAAAAAAAGAACTCGTTCTACTCTCTTCCTCTGCCGTCTCAAAGAAAATTAACGTCTTGTTAATCGATCTCGCACTATACGAGCCAATACGTGTTCGTATCATAATTAGAAAAAGACGAAAGGAACGAGGACATATATAGACATACATCACGTCAAGCACTTTTATGCTCGCTTGTCGAATGGGCTTAACAAAAAGAAAGCATTGACATTTCGACGAAATTGATGACATCATCACCCATTTACTCTCATACAAATACAAATCATTATTGACCATAAATATATATATAGTCGAGTATATAGATGAGCTTGGTAGTTTATTTGTACAAAAACAACACGAAAAATGTCAGACAAGAAAAAACGAAAAAGGATTCAAATGAATACGAGTATGTGTGTTGTTTAGACAGCTGTACCACGCTCCAAATTTTGCTTGATTTCGGCAGTATATTTTCCATAATAACGTTCGATTTTTTTATTAAATGCCCGATTACGTTCATTGATATAATCAATATCAGCATCAATATCGAATGCACGCCGACGCGAAAATTTTCCACGTTTGGAATATTGCTGTTCAAGATCTTCAACCATACGATTAACAGCTGTTTCATTTGGCTTATGTGTACCATGAATTAGTGAACTCGATGTTGCATAATAATCCTCACCCCTACAAATTTAATAGATGTACATATAAGTGCAATGATTTATCATAGGAGTGATAAACTTACAATTCTTCTTTTTGCTTATTACATGCGTGCATATCAGGTTTTATTTGTGCAGTCAATTTTGAGTAAGCACGATAAGTACACTGCTCATAATCTATGAATAAATGTATAATTTAAAAAGTTCTCATTTACGTTAAAAAGAGACCTTCGAATGTCATAAAAAGAAGTAAGTACGATTTCTATTTAATGTCACAATAAACTACTTAATAATTGTTACAGTAACAGAATAAAGAAGGTCAATAGGTAACAAATACAGTTACACAAAAAATTATAACCAATGAAACACTTCTGTGAACTAATTCTTTTCTTCTTGTTCACGTTCTTTCTATTCTACTGCTCATTTAAAAAAGCTTAGCTTTTCTTCTTGTTCAGTTTAGGTACCATGTCAATACAATCTCCATATACTATTTCTAGAAAAATAACTAACTTACTATCAAAACCGACATCAGGATTTTTTTTCTTGCGTTTTTTCTCCCATTTATCGCATTCTTCAGCTGTCCAATCTAATTGCTCGACACGTTCATAATCAAGGCCAGCTTCAACAGCTTCATGTCGACGTTTAGTTTGTTCTTCTTGTCTTTTAACACGTTCGCAGCGACGTTCATAATTCGTCGGTAGATTTTGTCGATGATCCTCTTCAATAACTTCAGCGTGATTTAATTTACGAGCTTCGTTCTACAATGAAACAACAGTTAGATTAAGCGTAAACAATCTGTAGACTTTAATAAGAATTGGTCTATCAAGAGTCATTTTTCAATTAGTTAATAAAGAAAAAGTTTCATGTGAGTTGCAAAAAAAAGTAAATCTTGAAATCTGCTATGAAAATTTTTATGCACATATATCTTGTTGGTTTTATGTCAACATAAACAAAGAATTCTGTTGGATCGACTATCGACCCTTGAAACAAGGTTATCTTCGAATAGACAATCGCTTCATTAAGCTGTAGCTTGTGAACTACGGTAAATTCCAATCAGCGATGAACAATACTGTTCGTTCACTACGTTGTCAGTTCATAAAAAGGAAATAGTCGAGAGAAACTAGAGACAAGTTGTAAAATAGAGAAACAAAACTGGCATGATGTGATACTTGTAAAAATTATGTTACATCTTCAATTACATGTGATACTAATCAAATATTATTTCCTGTTCATTACATTTTAGTTATTCTTTGGCATGCTCAATCTGAAAGTTAATAATTACCAGAGCCATGCAGTAGTATCGTCTTTCTTTTAGAAATCGAAATACTTCCGATCATGTTCGACATAAAAATAAAGGATACTAGAATCATGACTGATAGCAAATTTTTTACACTCGGATAAATATCTGAAAACGATCGATTTCACTCGTCTCAGAATACATTACACACACTATTGCATGCATCGCATAGAAAAATGCAAACAAACACTAAAAGATATTCAGCTATCAAGGTTTTCGTCGGCGTACTATTTGCAATACTATGCAATGAAAGTAAATGCTATCATTGTTTCTTTTTTCTATTTTTCAAATCATCAAAATAGACACAACTGTCTTCGAAATGTCGCATGGAGGTTTTTTTTCAATAGATTAGTAGAAGGTTTTTCGGTGCAGATATATTCGGCTATATTTATTTTTGTTACTTAACAAAAGCAAATGATAATGAATGCATTCGACATGGAAAAGAAGCAGATATTTATGATGCTTCGGAAAATAAACTCGTACACCAGCTAAATCAGTTTCGACGAATACAAAATTGATTTGATGAATAGAAATAGAATAATGGAAGCGTTTGAAATCGTTTAATTTTCTTCTAGCTCACTCTCAAACTAACAGACACTTACAAAATGTTTCAACGAAAAGTTACAAACGCTGTCAGGTCACTGAAAAATCTAACTCTCGAGCTTCGCATTCAAACTTTATATAAACACAGTTCTTAAAATATTTGAATAAAAAAAAATAAGATTCATCAATCAATACGAGAAACTATCGAATATCGAATTGCTCAGAATACAAAATGTTCGAAAATTTACGAATTTCCTTTTGAATTTAGCCCGTTGAGACATGTCACCATATAAAGTTAGAAGTCAAGATTGCTAAGTCAGTTTTCTACGTAGCTTTAGAGTGAATCCAGATTTTTATGTTTACAATTCGACAAAAACATCGATATCTCAAAATATGGTTTATCATTCTCAATCATTCTAGTGTTTATTTAAATCGATCAAGTGACTCTTGTCTCAGTTGACAGGTCATCCAACAGCTGATGAAGTTCACTGGTTAGCTATGAATTCATATAATACATACCCGACGAAAATGAAGTTCTTTCAATCGTGCAAGTCGTTCTGTACGTTTACTGTCAGTATCAGTAGTTGCTTTTTCTTGATCCATCTGAAACACAAAATTCAAATAATAATCAATTCTAAGTTCATAAGAACATTCATGTTTTATTCAATTGTTCTTTTTGTTTTTGCTTTAGTATATGAAATAATTTGTAATGTGAAAGTAAAGAAAAATGCTTTTCTAAATCATAGATATTCGAATGAGTTATCGGCAATGCCGAAGTTTTACAAATAGAAAAAATTTGTAAATAACGTTGTATACATTCATCAATACATTGTTGATCAAATTTGTTACGTTCAATAGAATCTTGAATTGTAACAAGTAATTGTTCAAAGTAATTTGATGGCAAAAGATTCTTTTGAAGAATATTATTTTGATCTGAATTATTACTAACGATGGAAAATAAAAATGAAAGAATCGACGTATGAAAATGATCCAGATGTAAACATAATGACGATGATTCATACGAACGAAGAGGAAATAAAACATTCACATGAATCAATGCCGGTACAAAATTGAATGAAGATGAGCTACCTATATAGAGAAATAATCAATGAAAATCACACAAATATAATCGATCGTATTTATTCCCTATTAATAATAGCGTTACCGAAATTTATGATTAGTAATTTGCAGGAAAAAAAAACAGTTTACTTGAATACTATTGAGTAAATATGGAAAACAATCAAAATTAAAGAATGGCAATAATATTCAATAAAATCTATAGCCAATGAATTTTCAATCTATCATTATCAAATATCAGATTTCTTTGGTACAACAATTAAGCGAAACAAAATATTTCATACAATTCTAACAATTTACATTGCCTAGTTATTATTTATTCGAATAATTTTCACAAGACTCATAATCTATGAGACACTTTTATAAAATACATCTCATTAATCTTGTTAAAACGTTTCCGTTTTCATTTATAGTTCCATGAAAAAAGTCATGTAAGTCGGATAAAATACCGTAGTAATATCTTTTTCCGAACATTAATCAAGAAAACCATAAATACACGAGTACATACAAGTATCTTATTATCGTATATCAAACATTATTCATGATAAAAATTGGAAAATTTCTATGTGCTAAGACTTTACTATGAACCTACGTTTGTAAATGCACCGTATCATAATAGTTGAAATAACAATGGATGATCTCTACTCATCCTTTGAACGTTTGAAGTATGAAAAAGAACAGTGACTTATTGAGAAAACTGATCATTCACTTTTTCTATAATTTTGTATTATTGTTTTCAAATTTTATGAAAGAATCTTTTGTTCGATGAGAAATTCATTCGATGCATAGTGGTTTGCAAAAAATAAGTGACCACGTGATTTTTATTACTGCTGTGGCAAGCAACATTCTTTTTTGTTAGCTTTACTATGGTTCAGTAGCTCACAAACAAACACTACACAATGTTAGTTTTTTCCATTCATCTTCACAGGAAAGATACAGAACAGAATTCCGAAAATTCGAAATTAAAAAGAAAACAATTACACTTTTTCAAGGCATTATTTTTCGTTGATTTCTGATTATTAAAAAATCTATACTAATTGATTTCATGATGAGCGCCTTCTTTAATTTTCCAACGTACTAAAAAGGTGGTCAATTTTCTCTTGATCATGAATTTTTCAAACATTTCGGCGTCTTTTTATCTTCGTTTCCAATCGCTTTGTTTTTTCTTCTCGTTCTGTATTTTTCTTGTGAATATGAATGGATAAAAACTACCATTGTATAGTGTTTTTTTGTCAGCTATAGAATCATATTAAAATTTAAAAAAAGGATGTTGCTTGTCATAACAGTAATGAAAATAGGGTGGCCGATCTTTGTTGAGAACCAGTGTATACAAAAGATTTACAATCTGCAGTCTTAGTTTGATATACTGCGATGTATCAATTGAAACAGTATGTCATTATATAGTTAAATTTTAAGAAACAAATATATTAGTGATAAGAAAATATGAAAGTTTCAGTGAAATATTTTCTATTAGCATCGAAAACTTGTAGATAAAGATAGGTGCTTATTATTATAAACCTCAACTATATATTTATACCAGTTGAGATACAAGACTGAAAGATTTCTTGTTCGACTACTATATGTCAGAGAGGGCCAAGCCAAACTTGAAGTTGGAGTTAACTCCGGAGTTGCCATTTCTTCCATTACAGTTGGAGTGGGATCTTTCAATTGCTGACTAGAGTTGGAGCGGAGTTGGGGTTTATGACTGTTTTCTAACTACACTTTAATTCCGGTTGACTATGTGCCTAGCCAGAAGAGAACAGAAAAAAGTAGCTGATAAAAACAGTGGTGCACGTGTATGATATTTATGACGCAATGAAGAGACCGATAAATAGATGATCTTGAATAATCACATCGAGGAAGATAGAGATAAAGAGAGAATTTAGTAAGTCATTGGTAACGTGATTTAATATTAACTGTTAAACAATTCTGTGAAGAATAACAATCATACAACTCATTAATATTATTCGTAGGCTCATATTCAAATAGTTTTATTTTTTAATTGCTATTCGAACGAATTCAATTTAGTGGAATCGAAATTGAATTGGAGTTAAATCGTAGTTGTAATGGTATTTTTGAAAATAGGAGTGGAACTGCCTGGCGCTGAAGTGGTGCATACTCGGAGTTGCCTATCTCTGCTGTATGTAATATTCTTACAAAATTCCTAAATATTAGTTATAATTTCATGAGATACAAGAAGTATGGATTCTAAATCATACTGAACAACATGAAGAATCTCAATAGGAAAACTGTTCAATTTCAAGGAATTGAAATCTTTAGAGAAATAAAACTATGCATGAAATAATAAAATTTTTTGGGCAAACTGGTTTACATATCTAGACTCAAAAAACTTTTTATGACTCTTTTTCTACTTATATCTAGAACAGATAATCGTACGTATATCAACGTAGCCAAAAGCTAATGTTTTTACTTTGAGTAGTAAATTCTTCTTGTAAAGTAACAAGTAATACATCAGTAGAACTCCTAAGACCATGCGTTAGTAATTCAACAAGTGTTTGAACTATTTTTTTGTCAGTAACAACATTTTCTTGATCTAATAATATGCATGTTTGTTTAATAAAACATATTGTAAATAATGGTGATATCGAACAAAGATTATTTGTCGATTTTGTGATTGCTAATGCTATATGTTCATGTATAATATATTCGATAATTTTCGTTATGAAAGAATCCATAGTATTTGCTATTGTTAATAACCATCGTGCGATTATAGTTAATGCTGTTTTGGATTCAAATGATATAGAAAGTGATAGAAATTTTAATATCAAATTATAGTAAAGTGTAAATAGTGGATGATCTGAATCAGAAAGTATATCAAAAAATAAAATATCAAATATACGTATTGATATTGTTAGATCGGATTGATTTTCAAGAAATTGTCGTATTATATCAAGTGTATGAAGTTCTTGAATATTGTTTAATGTTTTTATCCATATTTTTTGAGATGGATTTGTATTCGATGTTGAAAGTGAATGCGGAAATATATAACGATTTGCTAACATAGATAAATCTTTACGTGAAAACATTGAACATTCTCGTATGGCAATTAATGCTGCTTCAACAGATGCTGGAAATGTATGTTGATGTAATAGTTGTGTCACTTTTTCAATAGTTAATTGTCCACTATCCATGATAGAAGAAAAAGAAGGAAACAATTCTATCTGAAAACAAACATAAAACAGTTAATTCAAATAGTAACAATAAATAATTGATCATCAGTCAATATAAATGTTTGTTCATTGGTTGTTATGAGACCAAGAATTTCATTATGATTTTCAAATGATATCATATGCTGTTTGGCAATACTTTCAACAAGTTTTCCTGTCTTTCGATTACGCAATGATGAACCAGGTAAATTTGATGCTGGAGAATTTTGTTTATAGATGTAAAGATGCGTACGTATGTCAGATATTAATGCATAGGAATAATCGCTTGGTGTAGAGATAAATTTACGATTTTGTTTCGATGCTTGAACATAGCCGAAGGCATTCAATGTTGCTTCATGAGTCCATGGGTGCTCATCCTCGGATTTTAGAGTTTTAATTTGCCAAATAAGACCATCAACCTGAATAAATTGAAATATGAAAATTTGTAAAACATGAAGCATTTCATTTTTAATTGTTTGAAAAGATTTCAAATAAACATTCAATTAGAGATAATTATTTACCAAGTGAATACAAAGAAATGATAATCATTATTGTCTGATTTCTCCGATAGAATTTCTGCCATATGTCAAAAGTCGGAATTATCAGCACTGAAAGTTCATACAGATTTTTTTTCTGGTGTAGGAAAAAAGAAAAATCAATCTTATGTCAGTGTTTAGATATTCATTTGTAATACACGATATTTCTTGAAATGTCTAAGTCCCAAGTTGACTTGGAATATTGTTTTCCTGTTGCAAAATAAATCAATAAGGCAGATATGCCTATACACGTTTATTTTTCACAATCGTTACTAATAGAAAAATTTGTTCATGAGATCACTAGAGGATTGTAATATGAAATATCTTCGTGTAATTATTAGCGTTATTTACACGAAGATACTTTTATTTCATCTATTTTTAGCACATATTTCTCCGTCATCATTTATCAAATACTCTAGCATAAACAAATCGTATTATTCTCCTGGATAACTCAATACTACCGTTAATAGATTGTATGTCACATCAAGAATATGTTAATCGATATACTTTTTGATTCAACCATCGATGAATAATTGAAACGAATCAGATTATCGATTCGTCATAAAAGACATTCAAATGATGATGATGATGATGATGACAGAAAGTAACACGAAAACGTGACTAGAAATATATGCAAGTTTATTGTATTTACATAGTTTTTGTTTTAATAAATGTCTCGTGCTTTTATGTCTCGGAAGATAACACTCCATGCTTTATCTTACTTGAAAATAATGGTTTTAAACTACATAAGTATCCTTTTCGTACTTAGTGACAGTACAAAAGATGACCTTGTTTATTGAAATTCGTTCGAACAGTCGATAAAGCAATTTAAGATAAAGATTTAGAGGAAAAGTGCTGAGAAAAAACACAAATGTATTTTTCAATTAAGGTTTGAATACAGTAAATGCTACCGATAAAGGCAAAATGCGGTTTACTTAATCTTTTAAACGAGCAAATGTTCCATTTCCTCAATATGAACAACATATCTACAAGTAGTCATTGGATACTTCTATATCCCGATGATATGAATAAGATCAGATCATGAGTACTGTCATCTAATGCAAAAGTATAATTGAATTAAGTTGTTATTGCTGTATCAACAAAAAAGAAACAATAGAAAATCAATAGTCGTTTTGAAAAAGCAAAATATTTCTTTTATTAGGATTTCGAATCTACATAGTAAACAGATGATCTAAATGAAATTTAAATAATGTTATTTAATCGATAATACTTTAAAATCCTGAATTAATCAAGAAGAAGTAAAATATATGCATATTGGAGTAATTATCGATATACTGTCAACAATATATTTGTCTTTTTTTTTTCTAGTTTATGTATTCAAAACACGAGGTCACTTTATATTTCATCCGACGGCACCGAATTAGATATACTAAAGTAAACCGAAAAGTTACCTACTTTTAACGAAGAGGAACAAAACATTTATTCCAATACATAGAACTAGACACTTAGGATCGAGGATCATTTTCTTCTCTATCTCGTACTTTTAGAAAGGTTTTCGATGCATCATAGGAAATCATATGTATCAATAGCATGTCATAGAAATTTACAAACGATGAAACTAAAATTCTACTAATAAACAGCAACAGTCATATGATTTTTTTATTGTCGTTTCAAAAACCGTAGGCCTTGTGCTAAAATATTTTTTATAAACGATACTTTGATAAAAAATCAAGTCGAATATGTTTTCAAGTATCATTGTTTCATGAATATTTTTTGTTAAGAAGTGAAATAGAATACTAAATTATTAGGGATGCGCCGGTGAGAAAACGGTGAAGCTGGTGAGAAAACGGTGAAGCTGGTGAGAATACGAAAAATCCATGGTGAAGACCGGTGCATTAGCATGGCTGGATTATGTTAACAAAGAGTAGTCTGAATAATACAAGAAACCGGTCTTCACCGTAGGTTCTTCGTCAGTTTACCGGCTTTCACCGGTCTTAACGATATGCTTGAAAGCGCATCCCTATAAATTAAAGTTGATCATTCACTTATTTGATCTAACGAAAACAAGCAAGTAATACTTGGGTAAATGACTTACATCATGACGAATACATAATGACGGCGGATTTAATTTTGTGAACAATATTTGATTATAAATCAATGCTTGATGTGTAATGGAATGTTTGTCGCCATCAAATCTTGATAAATAGCTGTCGGTATCATTTGAATATTGGTCACATTCTTCGAGTTGTTGACTATTGTATGGTTGTTTTAAATCGTCAAGTTCTTCAATATTATTTGTATTTGTTTCAGGTAAAGAACTCATTTTGATATCACCTGATATTGCTTGACCTTCTTTGAATATTTCACTCCAAAATAATCCAACGTTTGTTTTCTGTAAAGTAATTGTTAATTGATTACTTTGATCTTTTGTTACGATATGTGAACTTTCTTTGGGTTCAATATTATCAAAAAGTTTAGCATCAATCAATAAAATATCATTAACAGAACATTTCAAATGATTTGATTCTATATCAACTACCCATTGTTGCGATTCATTTGTTTTACAATCGATTTCTATCTCAATTGTATTATGAGTTTGTGACCATATATAATGAAGAGATGAGTCAATCTTTTCAACAACGAGTTTTTTGAGAATTTCTTCCTTTTTAACCTATGTAAATAAATACATATACATATACATTTTCCATTAACTTTAAAAGACAATGCTGGATATCATGATCGATCTTGACATAGAATGTCGTGTACAATTTTCTTTTCACAAAAACTTTTTCTACTACATCGAATACAAACAGACAGATGATCCGATCGATAATTCAAGTGACTTACGGTTCTTAAAATAGAATTTTTTAAGCCTCTGCTTTTTTTATTTAATACCCCATTGATTCAGTTGTTCGGACTCTTTGATTCCGTATAATCGGTAATTTGCATGATTTCTCTGTTAATACTCGACATTCTAGTGCGTTTTAGTTTGCATCGTAAAGAAAATGATTATGAATGAAAAATCTTCATACAAACATGCAGACGTGATTGATAGCATGTTTAAAGAAGAGCAGTAACTCGTTCTAAAATAGTAGCAGTATCCTCTAGAATTCTATATCGAAGAATGCATAAATATGTATTAACATTGAAAATATTTGAGCAATGCACGAATCTAATTCGTACTGTAATGCAATAATAATTAACAGAGCATACTCGATTGCCTAATGTAAACCATGACTGCATACGTCAAAAAAACAGTTGCTAACCTTCAAACTACTGACAAACAAGGCCGTACAAATGAAAGCAATTTTCCTCTAGAAATCGATATGTCAAATAAATTATTTCCTCTTGAATTTAGTGCAAAAATCACGTCTAAATGTTTAGAAACAATGCAAAGTAGGACATCTCTTACGTACAACTTGACTTGTGTCATATTTCCACTAGAGATTCAAAGACGAGAATAAAAACAATGCACTTTACACAAAAATTATTGATTTTATTCGACAAGAAGGTTATCACAACTGTAGTTATATCGGAAATGTTTACATAACCTTGCAGTACTGCTTAAATATCATCAATGCATATGTATCCTGGATAAGTATCCGTGAAAACACTACGATACAAACTCATGAGAAGTGTCTGTTTTTCTAGTAACACATTATTTGTAAAATATAGAAATATCTATAATGTTGACTTCAAAGATAGTTTCACATGGATACTTATTTATTCTTTAGTGTAAACTTGAACATAATAGACTGTTATACTTAGTCACGAAATAATTTAGATTTAAGAACACTAATTAGTCTTCGGGCACATAGAAACTGACAGTAGAAATTATTGATGAGTAGAAAATCAAAAAGCATTCTTAGTTTACTTGAATGAAGTTTTGACAATAATCTATCGATCTAAGTCACTTATGTAACATCATTCAATCATCGTTATCAGTGCATTGACTGTCAAAACGTCCAAAGTCTCATAAATCCAAGGCCCTTCAATAAACCCCAATTAATGTAATAAAATAAGACATCCTATGTCATATCCAACTGACTAAATGTAGCAGGTAGCTCGTTTTCACGCATTCTTTATTACTTACCTCAATCAATGAATCGAATGTAAACGTATACAATCCTTCGGCAGCTATGCATATACTCTGTCCATTCGATTCAAAAGCTACGAAATCTGGCCATTTTTTTCCATTTAACATTCGTCGTCTTGTCAAGTTCATATCATTCGATGCATCAAGTGAAAATGTAGCCCAAAGTAATTGACATTCAGTTTGAATAAAACCAATAATTGCATGTAAATATCCTTCGCAGTTAATAGCATGCAACAAACGTATAGGTGATGTTGAATATTCATCAAAATCTTCTTCGTGTAAAAGTTTCCATTTTGTATTTTCTGTATTTAAAATGAATAATTTCGAACGACCATCACATACCACAACAAGTGATTCTGTTATAAACATCATCGATCCATGTAAACTATTTTTTGATAATTGATAAACAATGGTTGGCTGTTGTAAATGTGAAAATGATTCATTCGATGATATATTTATTTTTTGTATGGAATGTGTTTGATCAAAAAAGAATAAATCCTTATTATTATTTTTCCATGAATTCATGTAGAGTTGATTTAATGATTTAAATGCTTTAATACCATTGTACGTATATAAATCATTGTCAAGCTCAATATCTTTTTGTACATGAATATTATCATTTAATTTCAATGAATACTGAGCAAGTGGTTCAAGCGTTAAACGGTAACCA
Source organism: Rotaria macrura (assembly GCA_900239685.1). NCBI lineage: Eukaryota > Metazoa > Rotifera > Eurotatoria > Philodinida > Philodinidae > Rotaria > Rotaria macrura. Next base: position 192,352 of record OENT01000081.1, on the reverse strand, counting down.
TCGAAATTTGAATTCAATAGTCTTTGTTGAGGACGAAATTCACGCCAATCAGTCATAATTCAGTTTCGTTCTATCTGAAAGAAGTCGAGAAAAAAAATGAAATACGTTTCCTGGACGGAGTAACATTGTATCTTATCGTCACATAGGAACCGAGAAAAGAAACAATCAGGTCTCATACAAAACATAGACAACAAGAACAGAATAAAGAAAGAAGACAAAAGAAAAACAAAAGCTATACAAGAAAGATTTCTATTTCATTGTTCATGTGGCTGTGTGATTAGATGTGAGTCGTTCGTCATCGTCATTAACATCATCGTCATCGTCGTCGTCATCATCATCTTCTTCTACTTCTTCGTCTTGTTCCTTATTAGCAAGATCAAAACTTCGCTTATTATTTGTCTTGGCTTTATTATAATATGAACTTGAATACGGACGACTTAATTGATGATTAATACAAAGCAAATTTGTTTGATTTGTAGATGTTGCTGCTGGCATTGGTGATGGATCGTGATAAGGTACACTTAATTGCTGTTGAAATGGTGAACGATGTGTTGTTGATGTTGGTGTTGATATTGCAGATGACGTTGAATGTGAGCGTCCACCATTACTATTGGGACCAGTTGCCATACGATTGGCTAAATCATGAAGAAACGAAAGACGCACATCAGCATATATATGCTGTCGAATATGTTCAGGTGTTAAGGTTTTCGCTTGATGTGATATTGTTATTGATGCTGCTTTGGTAATAAGTTCTTCAAGAAATTGTTCTAATGCGCGAGCTGCAATCACCGGAACTGTTGCCGAAAGTTTCCCAACCTGCGTGATTTGAATAAAAAACAATAATAAATATCTTGAAAGAAAATTTTCGAAAGAAACAATAGAAATTCTACTTCTTCATCTTTTTGCATCAGCCGCTTGATACGAGCTGGCAAAAATAATGTATTCGGCTTTCGACGATTTGGCATAAATCAGATCTAGAAAAGGATATTAAGAAAAAAATTTTCGTAAGACTTGTGTAAAAAAGACTATGTAATCGATATATATTTGACGGAAGAGAATGAGAAAGAGATATTCTTACCATGTAATAACTACTATCAACGCATATCTCAACATGCTTTGTGGCGCCAGTAAACAATTGGTCATCGATTGTGGATCGAATGAACTGATTTTCTTTCTCTTTATTAAATGGTTTCTTTGAAATGACCAACTAGAAAACGACAGAGTGGCATCAAAACCATTAGAGTATTTAAATATTTCACGGTGGAAGAGTAGTAAAATGCAATTTAAATAGTGATCTTTGGCCTATATTTACTAAGTAGGTCATAGACGAGGACGAACTTCCATGTTTTGTTGATGTCTCAACCAATGGCTATTTGTTAAACTCGATCTTGCACTAAGTAGATTAGTTCTATGACATAGTATGAAACATTATGTTTCTATTTCTAGTATAACTATTAGAAGCGAATTATAAAGATAAACATCGGAACAAAAGATATGACACATCAAAAATCTGATCGTAAGAAAGAAAACATACTATTCTTTTCTGATAAATAAAACATAATATTGTATGTCAAACGAGAGAAAATTGTACTGAAAATTTAAATATGGATATTCAAATCGTTCAGCATTCATCATTGACTATTTTCAGCGAAGAGATCCTTTTAGTCGAGGGTTTTGTTGCATATACATTTATATTTATTATATCTAATTCCTACGAATACATTATGTGATGAGACAAGCACGACGAAATGAAATAGGAATTTGTTAAAAAGTAGAAATATTCTAATTATCTATATTCGTTCGAATATCATACGTAACTATTTCTTATGGGTTGAACGAAAATTTTGATTCATAGAGAAGAATAATTAATTACATCAAGAAAATCTGATTGTTTTACATCAGTGATCCATGCATCTTCGATAGGCAGCTAGAGTCTATAGATTTGGTTACAGTTCGACATGTTTTCTGATGTAAATGAATTACGATATTTCGAATCATTTTAAATATGTATGAAATGAAAATTGATTCAGATTATTTCAGTTTGTTGTTTTGGTAATATACTGAAACGAATGCATTTTTTAAGGTTTCTTGATTTGAGAGAAAGTCTGTTTGTATGCATTCATATGAAAAATATCAATTTTCTTTTGTTACAGTGTATTAAAAAACAGTTTAAGAAGTCTTAGTAGACCACTCATCCTGTATAGTGATACTCCTTACCATTTATTGATCGATTGCAATGACTTTTTTTTTCAGATCTATCGTTTTAGTTGAAATCATAGAATGATGCATCCTATTTCATTTGTTGTTTTATTATTATGCTGTAGTCCATTAGTTATATGTCGAAAGGAAGAACCGGTATGTTTTCAGCATGCGGATAGCAGTGGAGCTTTCCCATGTGAAAGTCGTCCGAGTAAAGAACCGCTTAGTTTACAATACAGTAAAGTTCAAAGTTAGTTGTTTGCTTCTTGTTTTTTGATATTTCTCATATTACATATGTTTTAGTTAGTAAACCGGCACCATCCTTCGAAGGCATTGCTGTTATTAATGGAGAATTCAAAGAAATCAGTTTAAATGATTTCAAAGATAAATATCTTGTGCTTCTTTTCTATCCACTCGACTTGTAAGCTTAAGAAATAACATGATATGAATTGACCGTAGGCTTATTTTATCTTTTAGCACATTCGTATGTCCAACTGAGATCATCGCTTTTTCTGATCGTATTCAAGAATTTAAAAATATCAATACAGAAAGTACACTGCAGTGATTTTTTTTTCTTTTGGTATTAATATACTGTTTTCTACGTCGTTAGTTGTTGCAATCTCTGTTGATTCACAGTTTACTCATTTGGGTAAGACTTTTTGTTTTATCATTTTGCTTTTGTTTTTCAATTGTTTATATTTTCAAATAGCATGGTTAAATACACCTCGTGAACAAGGTGGCTTAGGCAACATTCAAATACCACTTTTATCCGATTTAACACATCAAATTTCTAAAGATTATGGTGTCTATTTACAAGATGTAGGTCATGCATTAAGGTATAGACTAAAGGAAAAGATTTCTTTTTTTTTTAATGTTACCGTCTTTCTTTTTTTACTTGCTTATGTTGTCTATAGAGGATTATTTATCATTGATGGTCATGGTATTCTTCGTCAAATTACAATGAACGATCTACCAGTTGGTCGATCAACTGATGAAACACTTCGACTTCTTCAAGCTTTTCAATATACTGATAAACATGGCGAAGGTAGATTTTGATTTGATTTATATGCATGTTCGAATTCAAATTTGTGTCATGTTTAGTATGCCCGGCTGGCTGGCGTCCAGGTGCAGACACAATTATTCCGAATCCAGCAGAAAAAATGAAATATTTCAGTAAAAATTATGAAACTAAAAAGAATTAAATCATATGTTATATGCTTGCTTATCTACTATGAAGAATTATAAAAATTTGTGGGCCGTATTGTGACTCTAATTTGTTAATGATATGTGCAATGATGGTTGAGTTTTTTGTCCTTGTCTTTTGTTCTTAACGGTACTTTAGTCTGCTTTTTAGTTGGCAATAAAAATGAATATCTAGGGGCTGTATTGTTCTACTGAATGAATTCTTTGACTCAAAGTTCTAGAGTAGGTATCAAAGGACAGTTTTTTCAAACACTTTCAACAAATATCCTACATAAAATTTCACGAGATTCTCCAGATTAATAGGGACTTGTTCAGAGTAATGTCCTGTAATTAAATTCACACTCTGTCTTACAGTCGAAGAGAAAATTTTAAAAATCTTAAATTTATTGCATGTTCGTGAAAGACTAACATCCACATTCTATTCTATTCACTAACTTGATAGGTCGTCTATCATAGATTACGAATTAGCTATGTAGTCATGATTTGGCATAAATGATCCATTTATATGAATCCTTCTAACATGCGATGCAAAAGCGTTCGCACGTATGTCAAACTATAACAGACATATGTTTCGAAAACGAATCTGAGAATAAGAAAGAGTAGTCAAAAACCGAACATCTCCACAACGTTTTAACAACTTGAAAAGTTCTTATATCTCAGTTATTTCGAGCTCCATTGATCAAGTGTGAACGATAAATATTTCAATAGATAGTGCATGAAAAATTCTATCGATATCAACGTTGTCAAAAGTTTTACATACATTCTTGACACTTGAATTAAAAACATTTTAAACATGACTTTCTTTTCGAATCGATTCTTTTGTAAACAAAACTATCACTTTGCAAGATAATTAGCCGATATCTTTGGAAGTCATGTATAAACTCAATTGCGTTTTGAGTTCATTTTTCAAACTATGTTTGATCGTAGGAGTTTTGCAGAAAAAAAGAATTCATAAAATATTATCATCGTTACGCAACGGTCAGCTAGTAAGAATGAGCAACTTATTTAGCCACTTTCATCATTTCTTTTTTTATTCTATCTACGAGAACATTTCAACTGTGAAATGAAATCTATTTAGATCGGTAGAATATGAATGGTGTGCTGGAAAAATGTCGAAAATAGAAAAAGCGAAGAAAAAACATCGAAAGGAAAAATGTCGAAACGTACATATTAAAGTGGAAAAATGTCGAAAGTGAAAAATAAAAAAATAATCATGTCTCTAGTATACGGCGATTCTAATCACATTTAGTTCATTGTTTTTCCTTATGATTTTACTAGTGTAGAACTTTAGCCAGTATTGATAGGGATGACTAACTATTGATAAAATTAAAATAAAAGAGTTGAACAAAGAATTATTATACAACTAAACTTGTACTGTCATAGCTGAAGCTGCCGTAATTTTAACTGGTGAAATTCAAGCAAAATCTCAATCTATTTCTTTTATAAATTCAAGTAAAGAAAAACCTCTACTAGTTGCTGATGAATATACTTTTTAATTGAATAAAGCAGCAACAACAACTAAAAAATATTGGATATGCACTAGTAATGATTGTGCACCTAAAGTTCATACTGATTCAACTAATCTACTGATGAAAACTGTTGACAATCATAGTCATCTACCAGAAAAAGAAAAGCTTGAGGTTTGTGCAGTTCGTGAAAAATTAAAATTTTTTAATTTGTAGTTTTTTGTAAAATTTTTCTCACTGTTAAAATTTCAACTTAATTTCATACAATAAAACATGCACTATATATTTCCCAACTCTTTAAAATATGAATTGACAATGTTTCATGTCAATATTATTTTTTCGACATTTTTCCCTTCGATATTTTTTTCTTTCGACATTATGACGGCCAACCATATGAATGTGGTGCGGATATCAGCGAATAGTTTACAGTATACATAGATGGTAATTGTCTCATACAGAAATCTAAGCGTTGAAAAGATCTTGGCATTACTCAAATCGCGGCGTATGTATGAGATTTTTCTTGGATGATGAAATACTGAATTCAGAATAAAAATCATGCATTACTTCTAAGAGTTGTTGGTTATGACTATACTGATTCAGAGAGGTGCCATTAATGATAAACGACGAAAAACAATGCATGGAAAAATGTGATCATTAACTGCTCGTGCAATGTTGATAACTTAGTAAAAGGGATGTATAGCATGATTCTTGTTCATTTTAGCAGATTCTGAGAAATCGATAGTATTCGTTAGGAGTGTCTCAAAAGAACGAGAAATCAATGCATGATGGGAGAATAGAGAACACGCAAATATGTCAAACAAAAATATGATTAAATTTAACGATAAAATATTCTTTTTATAGATGTGCTTTTGCTGCCAATAGTTTTCTTTTCGAGTGATGCGTATGAAAAGTTTGAAACGCAATTTGAAAACTTCATTTCTCAAATTTTTATTTTTCTATGAGTCACAATTAATATGTCATTATATACGTGTTAAATATCTACATAAGGTGTTCTATTTAAAATTTAAACGAATCAACAGAATGAGAACAATATTTGTTGGTGCTTCACCTTCTCATATTCCATGCTTGACAAAACACTATCTATAAACAATAGTACCAGATCAGTATAATCACATTTAGTTCCGCTAATCGAATGTTAACATCTAATGAGAATATCAGATAGATCCTCGTTTATTGAAAAACAAAAGCGAAAAGACCAAATAGAATTTAATCAAACCTTTAGAGCAGTTCATCGATTTTTTTCTCTTTATTTATATGTATATCAATGTGAGAAAATCAACTCAAGCCACAGATTGTCGAAGTACAGGATTTGCATTCGGATTGTTTCCGTAATCCGTTACGAATGGACTTATTTTATTGAAACGTTGTGAAATCATAGTTTGATGTTGATTGGGAATTTTCTCTACAAGTAATCGATAACCTGGCGTTGTTTTACTGCGAACTGTTTTTGATGGATCAACACGAGGAGAAACAACGGCACCGACTAAACGAAAACAAAACCAAATATTTTCATTTCTATATATAGACGTCAATCAATATTTATTTTCTTCTTTACATCTCTCTTGTAAAATACGTGTTACATTATGTGGCACGGGTTGTTTCATTCGAAGAGATTGATAACGACGATTTTCCAACGAGTCATAAGATAAAATACGATAATCAAGATCTTTTGGAAGACGAGCAGACATACTTCCGTCGTAGCGATATAGTGGATCGTTATTGACTCGATAAGAGTCAAGTGATGGTGTGGATAAAATCAGATCACCTGAATATAGAAAAGTAGATTTATGAGTTTCTTTTTCTTTTTCTGATGAATATATCATTCAATCTTCGATTTCGACTTTCTCTTTTAATAATTTTATTCATGAAAAAAGACTCTATAACTAATAACTCAGGTGAGGCTTTACTCCGTTGTTTGGCTTTTGTTGTACAAATCTTGATTAAAAAAAAAGGCAAATAGAAATTATTATTTTTATATTACCACTTGCATTGATATGAATACCAGTGTATGGCTTGACTTGGCGTGCATCAATGTTTTTTGAATACAGTATCGCTCGGATCGAATCTAACTGAGCCATTCTTGCCGATGATTGTAAGAATGTTTCACGTCTATTTCACAGTTGATGTTTTTGTCACTATGTATATGCGAGTATGTCGAGCTGTTGAAAGAAAAGATCTGGCCACTTGCTATGATGATGTGTCGATAAGATTTTGTTTCAATTCTTTCAATTGAGAATAGCATAAGAATGAGAGAAGAAAAAGAAAAGAAAAGCAATTTTGGCAGACTATTGCAAAGTCGAACCAACATCTACATGCATGAATGTTGATTAGTTACCGAACACTGCACAACATTATCCGAAAAAAAAATGAAGAAATATAAGTTGTCATGTTTACTTGTTTAACATGTAAATAGTCATAAGTTTAATACCATCTATTGTTAAATAATTCAACGTAATTTTTCTTGCGTTCATCGTTTCAGTTTCACGTACATTATATTCACTAATAAAAAAATCAATGATATGAAAGCGAAGGCGAATAAATCAACCGGAAAATATGTAACAAACAACTAAAAATTAAGGCAATTAATTTTAAGTAGAAGAATATATAACGTCAAAAGTCAAAAACATTCCTAAAGGTTTTCAAACATGTGAAACTTGAATTCAATTTAGTTTTCAAGTTTCAATTTGCAACCTTGGTGGGGGGGGGGGACGCTTGTCTCGATGAGGGTGCCTCATAAGGAATGAAAGAGAATAGCCACCATATAGTTGATAACTAGTTGAAACTTGAAAACTAAATTGAATTTAAGTTTGACGCTACTAAATGTTTTCAAAGTAAAACGATGAATGAAATTCATCGCCTTGCACAAAAGCTAGAGAAAAATAATGTACATTTATATATTCTTGTTGAACATGTGTAAATGAGGTAATAATTCACTTTATCGTAGTAATATAACGTATCAATTACTTCAATTGTGTGAATGTATATTTTTACATGAATGCATATATATTTATATGAATAATTTTTAAACATTGATTTCTTCATTCTTTTACCACTTAACTATATATCTTTAATATTTTTTTCTCTTAAAAAAATGATCACTTGAATTGTATTGAGAAAATGTTAGAAAAAGAAACACTTCACTTTTCTTCATTTTGAATAGAGAGTGAAAGTTTTTCCAAGTTCACTATTACAGAAAATTACAAGCAACCTTACACTCCTGTTTCTTGACTTGTAGATGACTAATGTAACCGAAAGATGCCAGTGGTAATTTAACTGGCATTTTTCATCCAAAATAAAACTATGGTTATATTTCGTTTATTTTATGTAGAATGAAATACAGACATCATTCTGAAAATAAATCACACTGTGAAACAATTGTGATGTTAAATGAGATGACACAATGTAGTAACGTTTAGCTTTATAAATTTTCCATTATGCAAACATCGTCAAATATTTCTTTAAAGTTTACATGAAATCGTGAATAAACGAAAATATTTTACTTTATTACTATGATAATATATACGGCTTTCCTATATGAAGATATTCATAGAGTTTTTTTTCCGGCATACAATGCAGTGATACAAGTATATTTGGTGTAGAGTTTTTCATGTCTCTGTCAATAAATGAAAAAATATCACCTGACTAAATACTATTATAAAACTATCGTAATGGTTACATTTTTTTGAGGTCATCATGCCATACAGGCCACCAGACAGATGAATGTCAGGGGATTTAATTTCTGTATTATGAATGACTGACAGCTCACTCACAAAAAAAATCAAATATTTGTTTATGTGAAAGCTTTTAAACAATTTATTCTAACGATTTGAGTCTATCATAGTTATTCAAATGTTCATATCAGTTCTTCATTCACATAGAATACATATTCTTGGTTACTTATTGAATATGCAACATTTTGTAAATGTTTTCAGTACTACAATAATTAATAAATCTATGTAGCTGTTCGACATATGTCTCAATCATTTATTCAAGGTTACTGATCGTTTTCGAACAAGGAGTAGAAAGAATAAAGATTCTTAGAATTAATTTGTGATCAATAATTTCAATAGCAATTCACGTTCTAGCAGCATTTTATTTGTGAATGTTCGTTATTGTATGAGATACTGAAAAAAGAACATGCTAAAAATGATTCTAGATATTTGTAGGATTTAATAACTATTGAAAAATCATCATCAATGCACAGACATTCGTGTGACATTTGAAACCATTAATGGCCTTAATTTACTTCGAAGGAATCCTAAGAGATCGTTGAAGTATTGTACTTATTAAAAATCAATTTCTATACTTGCATAAGTGATTTAAAGAAAATATCAGATGTACGAAAAATGTTTGCACACTTTTTATTTTTCTTATATCTCAGCATGATTAAATGATAGAATTTTGATTTTTTTTTCAAAAGATACACCGTCGGAAGCTCTGCAAAATCTACATGAGGAAACCTCTGTTGATTCTCTTTCATGAATTTTTTTCTACTTGGTTAAAATTGACGATTTTCTTAATGTTCCCATTTCGAATTCTGTTGAGTATAACCAAACGTTGCAAATGTTATTAAAAGTTCCTTTTTTTCTATTTCAAAACGAGATTTCACAATAAGAATATAGACAGCTTTAATGATATATATATATATATATATATCATGAGTATTTAGAATATTCATCAGTACACAAAATAGAAAAACATTTCTCTTATGCTTATCTGATAGAAAGTTACATTAAAAGGTAGTGTTTCATTTTGATTCTAGGAGAATTCATCGGAACATAATAGTAGAAATCTTGGTCGAGCAATCTTTGTAAAACTTTCAATGGTACATTTTTTGAAAACAAAATCAAGATTCTATCACTCATCATAATGCTGAGATATATGATATATAAGTACGCAAAGTAAAATGTAAGGAAGTATTTTGGGAGGGACACCGGGTAGTATGATTGCTCTCAAAAGATAACTGTTCACAAAATTTCAATGATTTTCAGAATAGTATTAAAACAGCAATATATCATTCATGTAATCGAACAAACACGATGCACTAAATCATTCAGCAAGTATACTAAATTTAATAAATGATGATCGAGACATATTCTTATATATAAAAAACGATTCTTCATTTTCTATTTCATCTTCGTGTTAATTATTAATTGGTGTTTTATAAGATACTAAAGCAGACGTTTGATTATCTTTGCAAAATGAAGCTAATAATTATGCCATCTTTTCTAATAAAGCAACAATAACTAATAGATTCTAACTAGCGATAGATGATGTCATGCGGACAACTTCACAGAAAAACATATATGTAGTAGACAAGAATAATAGAAGAAGTGCAAATATTTGCAGTAATAGAAACGATATACTAATAATGAGCACAATGAAAGCACTAACAATATATTCACGAAGTGAAATCATGATAAATAAATATAGTTACTTGAGAATGAAACTATTTTTCTCAGTCCTATGTTTTTTTGATGACAACGTTCATAAGAATAAATTAAAGTAGATAAAGATATGCATTCTAAGAAGTAATTAAAACACACATCTTTTTGATAGAAATCTTTTTATCGACACTTAAATGATTCAGGAGTCGCAGTGTTCTACACCTGAAAATCAGAGAAATAGGCAGAACATATTTTGGAAAAAAATCAGCAATTTAAAAAAAAAAGTCAGTACATTGTAAGCCTAATCGTAGTACAATTGTTCAGGATGAAAGTTGCTCAAAACTACATCAATCCACGATAGTTCACTGAAATTACTAGATTATCTTTCGTTGAATACACACTTCGAGTTCTGCTTTTTTCCTTTCGTTCGCTATCTCTAATTATACATCGTGTGTGCGTTTTTTTCCTCAGGCACGTGATACTGGACGGATAGGGTGTCACCTGGACTGGTCCCATTACTCGTTCCATGCTAACTGCTCCCATATAATTGTGTCTTACTTCGTCCCATATAAAAAAGTCGATTCCGAACTCGTTCCATTCTACTTACGGCCCTGATTCGTTTATCAATTCAGACATTGAATAATATCCGTATATAATGTATTCTATATCAAGTTTCATATACATAAGAAGAGAAAATTGAGTACATTTGTAGAAAAAAAAATTTAGATGAAGAATTTAATCTTTTCTATCAACCATCACTGTTTATTTAATAGCTAATTCAGTTGGAGTTATGAGACCTTTTTCATATGGATCCATTAGTTCAAGAAATTTTTCATCTATTTTGTCACATAATTTTCTTTCACTTGTTGCAAATCGAAACATGTTAACGAAAAATAGGTGCTATCAAGATATGAACAAAGTTTAAATTATCTATACTATCTTCCACATCGTATACAGGTTCAATGAACTCACCACGTTATCAAATAAAGTAGTAAGATGTCATCCCACCCCCCTCATGCTATTAAGACTAATTTTAATTGATAAACTAATCAGGGCCATAAGTAGAATGGGACGATTTCGGAATGGACTTTTTTATATGGGACGAATTAGGACACAATTATATGGGACCAGTTAGCATGGGACGAGTTATGGGACCAGTCCGGGGTAGATTGGAGGACGGGGGAGGGGATAGAGAATACCTTACTACTGGAGTTTCTAGCCAAAATCGAATTTTTTTAACAGGAAAACAGCCGTAAAATGGAAAAAAAACAAAATTCGCATTTTTGTAGTTTTTAAAGTTCTATATCCATCTTTTCGGCATTCGAACCATTTCCATGCATCGCGTCTCCTCTCCCCGCCCCCACAGACTCCTATTTTTTCTGTTCCTGATATCATCGCTCTTCGTAAATATAAAACAATCATCTTAAAGGTAAACCAATTAAAGCGTTCACAAGAAAATTTTAGTAATTCTACTAAAATGTACAAGTAAGGAATGCAAGATGTATTCTAGGGTTTGAATATCGATTGAGCTTACTTGTGATGCATAATTTTTCCTTTCCAAATAGGATCATTGAAATAAAAATGTATCCATACTTTTTATGTTTCTTATATTAAGTGATTGTCATCGTTTCTATTATGTAACAATCAAACTCGATTCATAGGGATACCAGCATATCTATGATTGTGGATAGGAACGTTCTTGTTTTGATTTCTGATATCATACATAAACTTGAATATTTTCATATTTTACAATGAAAAATGTACATTACTAACTGCAGCCATGATAATATCACCATCGAATGTTGACCAACAGGCTTTAATATGTCTTATTGATTTGATCGAATTTTTAAGTAGTTACTGCCCATACGTATAAGATAATTTTGTCAATACCCATAAGTAGGTTTTTCTCTCAAATTGTATATGATTTGTACGACTAATAATAATAATAATAATAAAGTGAGGAAGCTACTAATTGAATTCATACTAGTAATATCACCAATGGATCATGTTAAGTAATTCTAAAAATTCTAATTTGCTACTAGTCGAACATCTAATCAAGTATTTTCTACAAATGATACAATATAGCACGAACTGAGTTTCACTGATAATTCGATTTTTCAGTATTCAGTGTAAACAACTCGATGAGATGTTGTTTGAACATTCATGACAGTATCCACAATTTAACAATCCCTATACTTAGCTGGCTCAATTCATGTTCATTACTCATAAGACCATTTACAACATCGAAAATAAATTCCAATTTCTTTTTAATTTATTCCATTCATATTAATATTTGCCATGGAGATTTTTTTTTCTATCGTTCATGGACTGATTCATTATTACCATTTTTAAAATATCAATGTTACTACATCTATTGATTGAAGAACACTTAATACTCTTGATCTTAGTCGATCAGATTCTAGAATTCGCTTAAAGTTTTTTTTCTTCCTTTTCTATGAACAGTTCAACATAAGATATAGTGAATTGCATAAACGAGAGATAGAAGAATTTTAATAGAACGTTGGTCAATATCTTACACTTGTTTTGTTGTCATGAGCAAACAAATAGCATGCGAATTAATTCGATCATTCATTCACTTTGTATTTTCTAAATTCAATATTTAAATAAGAAATCCCTGAACTTTTCGGCTCAAGTATTTCTAAAAATGTCATTATCTTACCAAACAACAAATAAAAGAAGAGACGAACAAAATTTATACTATTCACAATTTCGTTTGTTCTTATTTGTTACACGACGAACTTTAAATCGAGATTCTCTATACACGTGCAAATTGAGATGCGAAGGACAATCAATCAACATGAAGAACAAAGGATTAGCAATGGCAAATTGCATAGTGACTAGATAGTAAAACAACGTAGAAGAGAAAAAAAAACGAAAAATAGTTCATACATTGATTATATCTATCATACGTGATGATTGCAATAGAACCAAAACAAAATTTAACGTTTTTATGGATATGTCGAATCATTGGTTTCATATGGATGTTTCTAACAGCTTGCTTTGCCATTCTTAATATATTTATATTTTCACAACCACAATGGATTGGTGATACTTTATCAAGTCCACGTGCTGGTCATTTTGGCTTATATTCATACTGTGTAAGTACAACAACGGATTATGAATTCGATTGTCAAGGTACATGGACAAATTTCGGAACAATACTTAATGTACCATTTACAGTTGCAACATTCTTTGTTGGTTTTTCGGCCCTACTGATTCTTTTATGTCTAGCTTTGTTCATATGTTTCTTATTTTTAAGTTCACGTTTGGTTTATTTTATATGTGCATTCATACAAATAATTTGTGCCATTTGTTTACTTGTCGCTGTTATTGTTTATCCATTCGGTTTTGATAATGACACGATTCGAACAGTATGCGGTTCTAATGCTAATGATTTTCAACTTGATACTTGTCAAATCCGATGGGCCTATATATTAGCTATCATTGCATTATTCAATGTAACAATGCTTGCAATACTAGGATTTTTTCTTGGTCTAAAACAACCACCGAATGACACTATGCGAGAAGTTATGAATCCAAATCATGTTCTATCAAAATATGGCGAACTTCATGAAGCAATTGATGATCGAACATTATCTGAACAAACAATGTCAACAAATACTATACAGCGACGTTAATCATCATTTTATTTGATGGTCTCATTGAGAAACAGACTGATAAACTTGAACTATTTTCTTTCTGAATTTCAAATAATCTTGCACTAATGAAAATACAATTCATGCTGCTAATTCCACACATCTATTGGATTTTATTTGAAAGCTACAAAGTAATTCAATTTGACGCATTACTTCATAATCAAATATATTGATATCGGCTAGGATAAACTGTTTTTCATAGGATAGAGAAAACGAAATGATCATCACCTTGAATTAAATGCATTTCTATACACAAGCACTTATTCATCTTGAAAGATCATGAGAAAATGTCAATCAATGAATTCTTCTGTTGACTAAAAATATGAGTTTGTTTAATTAAACGATTAGATGAAATAGAGATTTAACAATTATTTCACTATATCAGAGAAAGAAAGAGTCAAAACGACGTGGCGTAGCCTATAAATATACTATGTCTTGACAACAACAATATAAACAATTGTCTATCTTTTCTCTTATTTTTTCTTCTATTCTTTATCTTTCGTCAGTCATTCATTATTTATTGTTTTCTCACGCGTAAATACACATGAATGCATGCATCTTTTCGATAAATTACTAGCAAATTTTCGACGAAAATCAAATGTAAGTTCAAATAAATAAGCTTATGTCTTGAATGTAATTTAACAATTATTAGAAAACTGAATTGACACTATCTCAACAAATTGAAAATTTACTTGATCAATCGAATACATCCAACGGTGACCAGCGTTTACTTTTACTTCGTTTAGTTTATGAACATCGATCACGGCAATTCGATGCTTTCAATATCCCTTCAAATGATTCGAAACGGCTTGAATTTGAAAGATCAATGTTGAAAAGCCTTCTTGCTATAACATCATCAACGTCACAACCACAAGATGCATCCCAATCGAATTTTCAACGATCATCACGTTTATATAAATCTATGCCAATGGCGACCTCTGTACATACGTCAAAACGAAGACATTGATAGAAATCTTAAAAGGAATGTTTTTCTTTAGCGATAAGCATCTGTAACATAAATCGTTGTATATGTTCATGGTTAATCTATTTATTAGATTTTTTCTTTTTTGTTATGATTTCTAATATATATATAAATATATGTATATATATTTAAAATTTCGTTAAACAATTGATTGGCTATTCGAATTATATTAGTCATTACCATCAGAACGAAACGAAAAAAAAAGACAGGGCATAGACAAGACTTTGCTTGCTATCGATGAACGGATATATAGTTCATTTTATATGTCTACATTGATACGTGTATACCTTTTAGATGAGAGCAATGGATTCGGTGAGACGAAGGATATGATTCTTCTTTTCTAAATACAATTTGATTTTCGAAATAGGACATGCCAACAATCATTGTCGAATTTGGTCAACAACGGCAGCGTATTAAATTGAATAAAGTCTATTTTACTATGCATGAATTATTAGAACTATTCTCTCAAACATTTAAAATTTTATTTCATTTGAAACAATATGATATTTTATTATTCAATCGACCGCTTGATTCTATGGCGAATATTGATTTTTCTAAATTGAGTAATCATCAACGTTTTAAAATACAATTAAATAATAATCGAACGAGAGAACTATGTAAATCAATCAATAATACTGAGTTATATTGTATTTCGACGATTAATGATCTAAATGAAATAGTAATACAACATACTTTACTATCTAAAAAGAATATATTAGCAATGTTCTCTTCTTTTTAGACTTCACTAAAGCAGCGATTGAATACAGTAGCTATGAATGTAACAGATATAACATGTTTGTTCTTTATTTTGTTATTGAATTCATGATAAAAATTTATTTTTCTTCATAGTTCTTATTGATTCCATTCATAACAATTACAACTCTCTTATTCAGGTAAATGCTTTAAGACATGTGAATTCCGTTCATTGACCGAGATGAGCAGCCAGAACGTTCCTAAATAAGATGATTGTTTATTCTGAATCAAGTATAAATTAGTTTCGACGAAATGAAAACAATACTTTTCGAAAATTCACTGAAAAATGACGTATTTAGCTCATGAACTACATGTTCGAAAAATTATCTTATTTTTACTATGATCATTCAAAGTCAACACACAGGATACTTATGTTTATCTATCGGTCTGTTGATTCATAGCTAATCTATAATAATAAAATTCTTCACACACAGCAACTATTGAAAAAGAGAGGCTTTCATGTTCGAGTTTTATAAAAGTTACTTTGTGTGCATCATGGAACCCATCGTTAGATGCTAAATCGAAATCCGATCTAGACAATATTTTAATTTCCATTATTGTGAGAAAGAAATGGTCAGGTCAACCGTAATTTTATTTTCCGAATGTTTTTCTACCGAGACATCGAAAGTTAAGTAGTTCTCTTAAAATAAAAAGCTATCACTTCTGCTCACTAATACAAATTTCGAACGTTGCACGAATCTCAAACACGTTCATTGTGTGCTTTATATATATTTTAGTATCATTAATCCTAAGATGTTCCATATTCGAAGTTTTCTCGTTTATCTAAAAGTATGCTATGTATTTACTCACCTGTTCAGGAAAATCATTCAAGTAAATTTAATTCTTGTGAAAATCAATTTATCTCATCGAATAATACGACCATACGAAGTTAGAAGAAAGAATTTAAAAAATCAATATTTTGTTTATGATTCTCAAAAGAAATAACAGTTTATTGAGACTGTTCGTAAAATTTCTATGTAGTTAATCACGTGAAATTGATCTATCTATTACTAGTGCATAAAGAGTAAGTACTATTGCGATTGGCAAATACTTTGACAGATTTTCTCGTTAGTTCGATGAGTAACATCTACATTTGTTTTGAAACTTGTTAGTTAATCTCGTAGGAAAATTTCTGATTGGTCTGAAAATAATTGTAGATGATTTTTTTATCTTTCTTTATAATTTATAATTTACATTTATATTAGACACTTATGGATGAAGACAAACAAGGAATTGTTTCAAATTTATCATTCAATGAATCGAAGCAAGAAGAAAGCGTTCCACCTGGTTTTAAACCATTGCCAACTCATGAACGTACATGTTCACAAAGTACAGATGAAGGCATTGATGGTGGTACGGGAAGTACATCAATATTTGAATCAGCAAATAATGATCATCAATTTGAAAGTATCTATTTCGATTGTCATGACGATGCCAAAACCATTATAAACGAACCAAATATCACAATGACAAATGACAATAGTAAACTTGAATGGCGCAACGAAACATATCGTCCTCGTGTTCGTTCTCATTGGAACAGTAATAAAGTCAGGAATCCGAAAACTTACTTCAATGAACAATTTGGCGATAGATCTTTCATGAAAAAGACAATCACTTCGAATAAACCACCGTTAGCACCAGAAAAGAAAAAAAACAGTATGTTTACATATAGTCAATGTAGCAATCAGGAGATATTCAATATGATGCATAGAACTCGAAGGTTTAGAATATAGAAATGATTGATTTAAGCTTTCTAAGAATAGAAGAAAAGAAAAAAATTCTATTGAGTTTGAGAATCGGAAAGTTGCATACTGATTTTTATACTATTTTTAAGCTGTTTACATTTAAATTGGGAGTCCTTAACAATCGTTTTACCATCTGGTTATGAGTTCATTCTATAGAGAATTCGTTTTTCTACAAAACGACTGGGTAAACTTTTTAAATTAATCTTCCATGTCGGTGCGAAATTGCAATGATGAACCCCTGCTTAATAGTCCATGTTGCAAACATTTATTCTCTCCAGTTATGAATTGATTTTTTGAAGCCAGTTATCATCAATGTCAATGCTTAAACTAAAGTATTTAACATCATTAGATAGAGAATTTCATGCTCTATGTTTTCCAGACCTTTGCAATGTTTTGGGGCACTTATTCACAAGAAAAAATATTCGAATAAATACATCGAGGACTATTTTTTGATGTATTTTGGAAAATAATTTTTTTCAAAGACAAATTTTCCAATTAAAACGTTCATACTTATACAACCAAATGCCGAGTCTAATTCTCAGCAAAATGATATAAATGCTGACTTTTAAAGTTAAACTATCTTGGCTCATTAGAATTAACACAGTACAAAGTAATGGGCCTGTCCGAAAAGAGCTATTTTCACGTTTTTGATTCCAAAAGTTTTGCTCTTAAAATATGTGTTCCAAAATTATGAAAATTACATCTAAAGATGTTGAGTTTTTATGGAATTTCGTGGCACACTTGAAATTTCAGCCAAAATTGTTTAATACTTCTATCAATTTTTTAGCTTCTTTTTTACCTCCGCAGATACACGATTGAATAGATGGTATTCGTGTAAACTCAGCATCCCTCTAAAAAAGACTAAATTCAAAAACGGTTATCGACAGATTTATTTGTAGAGAAATAGATTCTCTCTCGCATGAGCGCAGAAACAGATTATCGAGTGATTTTTAGATGTCTCCAAGATAGAAAACTATAGTACTCGATCATATCTGCCTCACCAGTTACATCCATGATTAAAGATTTAATGTAGGTTTCGATTTCAAAAACCTTTTTAAAAATAATGTCATACATTCAAAACCTGTCATATGATAGGATAGCTGTAAGTAACAGATAGAAATCAGGAAATATAAATCAATTTTTTGCTTACTTAAAATCTAAGAACTAAAATCGTGGAAATCTTTAGTTATTTCCGTCATGGATGAGCAATCGGTCGCCCCCTAAATGCGTCAATGGCAATCTGTCAGATGTGGCGAACAATTTAGCTTATACCTTGTCTCTTGAGTCTATCAGAAACCTAAACGCATATGAAAATGTGGCATGCAAACTGAAAATATTGGGGGAGAGGCTAGCACAGCCTCCATCCACATCGAAAATCTTGATTATTTTCTAGAGAATAGAATATATTAATTGTAGATGGATTGTTCAACAAAGATTATTTTGGATTCATACATACAACGATTTCATTCATTTTTGGTTGTCAAAAAAATAATATTCGAATTATACGTCTAAATTAATAGAACTAGAATTTTTATCAGATTTCCATCTCACGAAGAAAATCAATGTGGACTCCCTTTCGAAATAAAGCATTAGACACTATAGTTTTCAACCTGACAGATTTTCCGAAAATCATATTGTTATCAAATATTTTTATTCTACTTTAGTTCCATGTAAATATGCTGCCGGCGGTAATTGCAAGTAAGTTTAACAGAGTAAAAATAATAATTTATATAATGAGAATTTTTTTTTCGCTTTTCAGACGAGGTAACATATTGAAAAACACTAGTCATCTTTATACATTGCTTAATGTTATAAATTTCACTTAGGTAGTCAATGTCGATTTATTCATGTTGTCTAACGGCTTCTTCTATGATTTTATACTCCTAATTTATTTACAACTATTGTTGTCTACTGTTAATTGTACATCCATCATATGTGCTTGTTACTTTGATTTGGCACAGAACTTTTCTTTTCCTTTTTAACTTTCTTTTTTTCAAACGATGTCTCTTATACGTACAGCTGTGCTTTCTTTCTTAGGAGTACGGCTTGTATCGTTTTTTATTCTCTAGCGTTTAAAGTTATTGTCAGCGATGCCCTTTGTCTAATTCTAATCGTACTGTAAACTTTAATACAAGCAAAAACAGCAGTTTCTTTTTTTAACACAAATAAAAACAAAGTTTTCACTTTTAATATTCGTCTATTTGAATCTATCTTTGTGTCCGTGCATACAGAAAATTTTCTCAGAGACTATCAAGATAAATTTAGAAAATTGAAGTATATCGATCTAAGTCAGTGGATACGGAGTACAATATTTGGTGATTTTTCACTTAGAAATAGTATGTATTAAATAACTCTCAGAAAAGTAAAAGTGTACTTACTGTTACTTTCTGACTTTACTTAAAAGTACTATATACTACTGAGCAAATCTTTACTCACGTATCTATTACTTAGTACAGATGTACTTGAATGCCACTGCTAATTGACTTTCTTAATTTTCCAGTAATGGATATTTGTGCAAATGTTCTATGATGAAAATTTTTTTTCGAGAAATTTTATTCCTACTCTAATTGGATGTGCGACAAATTCAACTCTCACGAGCTAGAACTGTTTCCCAGCTCGTATTCGAATAGATGTGTCACTTGGTTTTAGAACACAAACATGTTAAAAACATCCATAGAAATGCTAGTAAAATCGTTCGATATGAGTAGTCAATGTAGATATCTTTTTATATGACTTTTCCAGTTCATTGAACTCCACACGTCAAACCTACCCTTACTCAAATAATTGGTACTAAGTGCATTTACTACGAATTAACCTTGATGGAAATTCTTAAAACATTCTAGATATGACGGTCAATTTATTTCCTAATGAAATTTTATTTTAGAAAATTCAATTTCCATTCATTATAGAATTTCCATGAAGAAAATGAATTCCACTTGTAAATCGAATGAAGAAGCTTGAACATCGTCTCTGTCCCTGCTTGAAATAGACTTCGATGAGATCATTACATATCGATGACTAATTTATGAAAATTTTTTACATAGAACTATCGAATACTGATATTTATATTTGAATGTTTTGTATACAGAAGACAAGAGGTAAATAGATTATTTGGAAAAATGAAAACTCACAATCATTTATTCTTTATCTGATATTGAAGTCGTGACTAATGCTAGGTTGTCAAATATGACTGGTTTATGTATATTGAATAGCTTGCGTAGCAAAAGTACCGTCCAATTTAGTTTTTGTCTTTTTCGATACCCGTAGAATTTTTACATGAAACTAGCTGGCGTACATATTACAGATTTAAATTGAATATTCTTATACGAAAGATTCTCAAATGAGAGGTTTTTTTTTTAATTACTCATGAAATTTACATATGTTAACAAACTTCTTTGAATGAGATGTGTACATTGAGCATTATTATTTCGAAGTACACTTTACGAATTTTTTTTATGAGTTGTTTTATATTGGTCTTTCTTTTTTTGCATATGACTTATTCAACATACTTGTAAATATAATTGTATGAAATTTATACGAAATAAATCTTGAATCATATGTCCAATCGAATCTCTTTTCATTTCATCTGTATCCTTTGAAAAATTTGAGATTAATCAATATTGTCTTTGTACCATGTTTTGTTTATTTAGATTTTTGTTACATTGAACAAATTTCTATTCGCGAATAAGAATAACTACATATTTCTGATTAAAATAATGGTATCAACATGATTAATATGTCTTCTGTGTCTCTCTTATTTCATATTAATTGTTTATTTAGAACGTTGCAAAAGAAATTATTATTGAATTTGGAGCTCGACGTCAACGAGTGACATTAACCGATCGAGCGATAACAAGTTTAAAACTTAGGCATTTAATTGGTAATCATTTTGGTATTAAACTTGACAATAATTCTATCTATATACTACAAATGTATGATAGATCATTGAATGAATACTATTCACTCAATGACGATAAACAAACATTTAATCTAATTAAAGATATTGAACAATTACAACGATTTCGAATTATTAATAAATCACTACAATCACAAGTAAGTAATAGATACAGTTGTTGTTGTTGTTTATTCTAACAATACTAGTCATATATGTCAATAGAAACATCATCTATTGAATAATATTCAATCAACAGTTGGGAAACTTCATAGTGCTACGAGAGACATAAATACACTTCAAAGTATGTTACGTGATAAACTAAAATACGAATATCATATATATTGATTGTTTTCATTTTATTTAGAAATGATTCATTCAATGAATCAAAGTTGCGATATTCTCAATCAAGTATGCTAGCGAGTTAGCTGTCAGACGTGTTTAGCTTTAAATTCCTATACAACATAAAACTTGTCAGTTTTATTGAGCTGTGATTTTATGTGGGTGTGGGTGTGATTTAGCAATTAAAACTAGTGTCTCTATTAGAATTGTAGTTTCAATGAATTAACGTTCATATTTATAAAGTCAGAGTCTATGTATACTGAATTATCATTGTTTATACATAACCTTGAGATGTTCAGGATATTAGAAAAAAAAAAGAATTCAATCCTTAACGGATGATCTACAAATCAAAAATCTTGATAATGTTCAGATCGACAGATTTTTTTTGAACTTGTGACAGACGACATTAGAATCTAGTTGAGATTGCCACTGATGTTTATAGATATTCTATTAGTCAGTATGAAAGTGTGAATTCAGATATTGTCTCTTCATCGATGTGATTGAAGGATTTTCTATATTATTTTTTTTTTCAAATATGGTCAACTATGCGTAGAAGATTCTTTTTAATCAGAAAAATCTTTTCTCTTTCTCACTCTTATATTTAAATAGTAAAAGTGGTATCAGTTCGAAACTCACTTGTAGACGTTAGAAAAAATGTTTATTGCAACTACAACTGATCAACATTGTTTCAGATACTGCAGTATGAAAGTTTTTTGTCATTTTTCCGAGAAACCAAAAAACAATATCCATGAAGCTTTTGTCATTAATGTTTTTTTCATGAAGTCTATCAGTGTGAGATTGTATTTCATTATTTGAAATATGCTTTTCATCACTAGATAAGAAATGTAGAGTCTAAGATACAATGAATATCTGAATCTATTGAAGATATGATTGTTTTATGTGAAAAACAATACAAAAATGTTCACTTAGGTATCTATTGTTTTAAAGTGATGATAACAATTTCAAATCGTTGTTTCAGCGTTTGATTGTTCTCTAAAAAGCCTTTTCTAAATATCGATTGAATTCTCTATATAAGTTTTATCTTGTAAATTCATACGTTATCGAAATTTAATAGAATTCTTATGTCAACTGAGACAGATCCTTTCGAAAGCTCATGTTTTAACTCGAAGTTTCATTTTTCAATGGTCATCAATATTTATTAGTAGATACTGAGCTTATGTTACGAGAAAATCATTTGAAATGATAAATTATGCTAATTATGAACATTGGATTCAATGTCTTCCAATTGTAAAAATTTTTATGTCTTCCTTCTCTCGTAATAATCAATTTACACAAATACTAATCTATGATACTTTTCATGGCAAAAAGTTTTAAGTTGAATTTATAGATAGACTCGTATTTAACTTGAATACTCAAAACGTTTCACTACATAAAGATTGTTCTCGTGACGAAATAGTTAATTTTTCGAAATCCTAATTTTGTCTGACAGCAAAATATAAATATCTGTTGATATATCATAGTTTAAGATTTACTATCAGAATTATCTACGACTCGGAAGGAACGAATGAAGATTGGAAATTGATCTCTCGTTAGTGTGTTATCAAGGGCTAGTTACCTATTAACATGAAATGTAGTTGTACAGCAATCTCTAATTGATCATACTCGTCAATGAACCGAATAAGATATTAAGAAGTTTATTTTCTATCAGATTATATTTATTGATTTAGATGATGGATACTCATTGTTTACAATCATCCATCACTCAAAATTCTTCTATATCATCGTATCTTCTAGATCCTGTACGTTATAATTCTTGAAATAAATCTATGATAATACTTTCTTCTTTATTAGTCAACATTTGACCAATGTCTCAACATAACAGATGAACTTAATGATACTGAATGTGATGAAGAAAACATTGAAAGTGTCTCTTGTTGTAATAATGATACAGTGAATACTAAACAAAAACAAGCTATTATGCCAACAATCATAAATTCGAACAAGCAACAATTATCAATAGCACATAATAATATTCAAACACGCATCATTCCATGTAAATATGCTGTTCGAGGTACTTGTCATCTTGGTGATAAATGCTCATACTTACACGATGGTAAATAAAGATGTTTTAAAAATTTATCCACCTCCCTCCCCTCATAATGCTTTCTTTCCTTATAATCTATTTTTCTCTAATGTAGAAGAATGTATTCGATTGGCTCGTGAATGGGAACGTCGCTTGTAAAAACTTCTTCTAATTTTAATTCTTCTAACTGTAATTAATATAATCTCAATTATATTCACATTCAATAAAGATTGGCGTTGTTTTCAATTTCTACTATGTGCATTTGCGTATTTGTCGTCATCATTAATCGTATGGGAATTTTTCACATATTTCGAAATCAGAAAATATGAAATAAATTATCACATGGATTCATTTTGAAATTTGTAATAATGCTGCATTGCATTTTTGTTAACAAAAGCTTGCTTTTAAATAATACATTAATACTTAAACATTATTCAGTATGACGTGTTTAATTGCAATGTCTCTGAAATAGATGAGACTGTGAACGTTAAAAATCATTAAAATAACTAGACTAGAGATTGCGAGTCTTAAACGACTAATTTTTCGATAGGATGTTTTGTGAAAAAGACTAAATATACATGATAAATAATATTATTTGACCTGAGAGAAAGAAAATGTATAGTTATGGTTCAAAATAGAGAGAAATATTCACAGTCAATATTTATTTTCAATGGTGACTTTTTTCTGCCAATATTTCTTACGACTTTCCAACTTTTGATAATCTAAGAATATGGACGCGTATCTACTAAAATACTCATAGAATCTGTAGATTGACAAGACAGCTAAGTCACATGTCTGGAAATATTTAACAGAGATAAATATAAAATAAGTTCATGGAATAGAGAAGCCAAGCTCTTATAAAAGACAAAATATTTTATTTAAATCAAATGACAATTTTCTTCTTCTTTTCCACTCTGGGAACACTTGCACAGCATAGAACTGCTACCTACAGGCAATCAATTTTCACACGGGAGTTGTCAATTGGATTTTCTCTCGTTTAAATTGTTTATATCTTAACAGATATTGACGAACTGATGATCATAAGATATCTTCTCAGAGAATCCGATTGTCATTCATCTGAAAAAAACTAACATGAAATCAAGAATGTATACGCTGTTACCCAATGAAATAAAATCATAAAAAATGTTTCATCGAGTCTGTTCTACGCACGATTGCTAGCGACAAAAAATAATCTTCAATCAGCTGCATAAAAGATAAATGATGTCAAATTATAAGAATTTATTTAGTTAATATGCGCGCTTTGAGTCAGTATTGCTATCATTTTAACATTGTTTTAGTTTACTATTTACTCGACTACCACGGTAGACGATTTATGAAAAATTGTTCTTTCGTAAAATCTGATACGAATCGTGAGATGAATTAATGATATAGAATTCCTTTCGAAAGAATAACAATATACAAATATAATCATACACAACGTTTTCATTAGCTCAACTGTGATATTAATCTGTTATACTATGTCATGGAATTGAATCGTACAGTAAGCTAATCATGTTCATAAACGTTTTTGTTGACGAACTGTGGTACACACTGCTGAATTTCTCTTGAATTTAATAGTGATTCAGATGATAACTAACTATTGTTATTTTCGTGTGATTCAGCTGAATATAATATACCATCTCTCAATTACTTTGCACGTAACATAAGATCATCAACCCATAATACTTACACTAGCTAATATCTACTAAATTTCGGGTTAATCTAAGAATTGCTGTCACCTGTTTTCTTTTTTTCATTACAAAATACGTTCACTTCAATAGTTTCTGATCCATTTCCGTTCATTCAGATTACTATTTTAATGCAAAGTTGAATTACAAAAGAATCACATAGATTTGTTCCTCTGAGGTACTTGAAATCAAATGTGACTTCTTTTAACTTTTTGAATAAGACATTTATCTAACTGTAAAAGTTTATTTAAAACAATACAAATTGCTTTTCTAATATATATATATATATATAAATACTTCATTACAATCGAAGTCACGCCGAGAGTGATAAAATAAATACCGTCTATATTTGACAACATGTAGATAGAAGAGGGAAATAACAAAAATACATTCCCGTGTGACGTGAATCATTGGAATTCTAGAACTAATTGAGAAATAAAAGAGAATCGACTCAAATTGGACTGGGCTCCTCTGACTTCAACAAGATTTTAAATGGTCAAATTTTTCGTGCACAAAAATAAAATCTGATTTATACGATTAGCAATGCAAAAATTCTTTTGAGACATTTTGAATCCTGTCAGACCGTACAGTCGACTTGTGAAGCGACGCATGCTCGTTTTTTAGTATTAGAAAGAATAATGTCTGAATTAAAAATTGTGTAGCAAACATATTTTTTCAAAATGGATCCTAAGGAGAAGGAAATGTCAAAAATCAAGTATTTAAAAGAAAAGTTGTTTTATGATTTTTGCAATTTGAATAGTCAATATTGTTTCATTATTTTGAGAGATATGCCGGAAGTGCCAATTGAAATAGAGTAAAATGTGAACCGCTAGAGACCTTGTGGAAATCAGCTTTGAGAAAACATTTCTCACATCCTTTCTTGGCTCCGTAAAGTAGAACTTTTTTTTAGTTTCATCATTTTAGAAACACATAAACCGCCATCTGTAGAAATCGTATGTGAATCAGTCAACTCTCTCTCTCTTAGCGTTCTTTAGTCGAAATAATACGTATATCTCGTTGAAGAATCGTTGTAGAAAAGATAATTTAAAAACGACTTAACCGTTGTAAAATGATTCAAAATAGTGAAAGCGCCCCTATAAAACAATCGCTTTCACTAACAAATATTCATGAATATAAAACCAAGAAGTTGATTTAACTACCAATAAAAATTTAATAAGAACACTCTTTATTTCACACGAAATCATTATTAAATGTTCTCGTTCATTTCTCTTCTAAATCATAAACGAAAGTAATGGAAAACAAAGTCAAAAATGATATTACTCGATGGTGAAGTTGCAAGCACAATTTTTCGTGATGTTTCATTGTTAACTTGCCATCCTTCGCTAATTCGTAAACATGATGTGACACTTTTTTGATGATTTTGCACTCAATGCGAGGAGAATATTTTTTCCTCATTCGAAGTTTAAAATGCGATTCCATTCTTCATAGGTCAATGACAATCGAATATTATGATAAGTAATCTAAGCGAAATATTCATCAAATGGGAAAAGAAAACTTTCGCATAATTTTATACTGTCAAGAAATTTTCTAGATTTTTTTCTATCTCTATTTTTATTCATTATTAATTGTATACAAGTTGTCAATTAAAATCTACTAATCCCAATCGTATCAGTTCTTGAATGCAGTTGTGCATACATAAGCATATATACATGCTTGATAGTTTTACCCAGAAACTATCATTACAAATATTTCTCCAATTGCTTTATTCATCGTGATGTTTGTCAGAAAAATATCAGAAGAACAAATAGATTAACAATAACATAAGCTGATATCCTTGAATAGAATACACCAGAATTTTCGTATTAATATGAGTAATGTAAACAGTGTCGACTGTGAACATAAATAATCAGTTACAAAGCGTCAAAATTGACACTTGATTTATTGATACAAACATCAACAAATATGAATAGCATGCGTGTGAGAAAATAATTCAATTCATCAATCTATTATCGACTTCTCGAGAAAATATTTCTTCAAACACGTGGTAGTCAATAAAAAGTCGAGAGAAACTAAGAACATGCACTTTACCGATTCAACTTTTTCTTATCAACATACAGAGATAGAAATTCTTTCTTGAATATTTTAATGATCTTATATCGATTTCCATAATTCTACGTTTAGCTGATATTTGCTTTTCATGATAATGTAATTTTCGAAGAGTTTCATATAGATATTTTCTATTGTCCAGGTCGATACGCTCATTTACACAGCGGACATAAAATTCAAAACGTGAGCGTCTACATTTTTCTCCTACAAATAAAAGAGAATGAAAAGAAACAAAATTCATAGAACAGATGCGAAAAGAATGCCAAACTATCCATGCTGTATATCCACACAAACCAGACACTTAACTTTCTATCCTATAATTTATTAACATAGAATCGAAATTTTTCTTCGTCATATTGTGTTTTTTTTTTCATAAACAATCGTTTTTCATCACAGATAACATCATATTCATCAATAAAAGTACTACCATCACCGACAATGATTAAATACAATACGGTATGTACATTGAACTATAATTTTATCTTGATAAATTAATTTTCTTTTCTTTACAAAAATGAAAACAGTATAATAAAGAAAACTTAAACTTCGTACCACGAAACCAAACATATGATGATGATGATGATGATGATTATGATGCTGAAAGTTCTCATAGTGATTGTTTAATCATCGAATCTAAAATGCCGAAATCGCCATGCAAAAATGTTCGTCTTATGAAATTAGTTAAATATAAAATTTTCTTATTTTCATTTGTTTATTTTTTTTAGTCGAATTTTCATTTATCATTTATGAATACACTGCCAAATCATTTTCCAAAACACACGAATCTATTTTTAATCTATGAGAATCAAACAATGGATGTTCAACTTATTTCTGCTATCAATGATCTAGGAAATCAAGAACGTATTACGGTAAAATTATACTACAGTAGAAGATTTAAGTCTGCTTCCTCGTTTCTCGCTCATTAATTTTACGTATGAAAATTTTTCTTCGATACTTTCAAATGAAGACAACTTAATAAATAAATATGTACGTGACAGTATAGTGTTGAGGTATTTTTTGTCATTCAAAACTAACTTTTCTCAATGGAAATATTGCAATTGACTTGAAAAAGCAAAAGCGTAATAATGTTGAAATTTTTCGTTGATTTAGATTTCACATTTAAACAATTTCTATTCAATACCAAAACGACATTTATATTTATCAAATCCTTGTAACATTCAAACAATGTCCATAGCACAGCAAAGTCGAATCATGTTAATGTCATCACCGGAGAAAATTTCTCTTGGTTATATATGTGAAACACCTTCTGTTTATAATAATTATCGTCATTTGATTCTATTTGATGACGGTATTGCGTGTTATACACTCTCGCACGATCAAATATATCTATGTCTTTCTCAAGATTTCGAACGAAATTCTCGTTCAATCGAATCGAAATTACATCGACAAAATTTTCAAAAACTACTCTTTGAAAACAATTTAAATGAACAAAAATTTAAAATTCATAATCATGTGAGAGTAAAGAAATTCGATGATAAATATCATAATGCAAGAATTATTGATATCGATTGTTCAATAGTAAAATTAAAATTTTTTGAAAGAAAAGCACAAACTGAAATGTGGATGCATCAACATTCATTATTAATTGATGATTCTATCATAACACCAATAGATATTGCAAGTCCGACTATTTTACGAAATAAACGAAAATATGATGAAACATCAACTAGTAAGTTAAGAAACATTATTAATTCGAAAGTATTTATTATTTTAGTTTGAAAAGAAATTTTAAGATCGTAAATTTTCTGTCTCACGATGATTCATTTTCTAATTCAGACTTAATGTACATGTCATGAAGATTAAGATCTTTTGAAGTTTTTTTTTTCTCTTTCCAGAAATAAGAACATCGTATCTGACTTTCAGGCTAGTTGCATTTTCAATCATGAACGAGAAAATTAGTTGTGGCATTTGCTTCTGAAATGGTTTCTTAAAACAGGAGACGAAAACAAGTTCACACAAAAAAGAAATTGTATATATAACTTTATCCTAAACAAAAATCATTGTTCTATCAATAACTAATAAGCATTAGAAATATGAATAGCGTTCTATTACAAGAATTTGGTGTTGTGTAGTGAGTTGTCTCATTCAATACTTACGAAACATTATAAGAAAGAATGGTTCTTTTTTTCGTGCAAAACTCTATTTACCGTACTGTCGTACAACTCATACTTGTTCACTTATTAGATAGAGTTGAACTCGAAGTATAATTTGATTCTCATGAAAATTATTCAAACTCAATGTTAAATGCTTTTTTTTCATGCTCTTGTTTGTTTTGATAATCGTAACTCATCACGAAACAACAATTTACCATTAGAGCACCGAAGTGATTAAAGCAATTGAAATATTCTGTTTTCAACAAAAACACTGATCGTTCTTTAGGCAAGTTTACCGGATGAAATATTAAAAGAAAAATCGACTGGATTTATATTGATTAAAATCTTAGTGAAAAACCTTTTTGAAAACAACTGTCACTGACACACATTTTCATTGCATGAAGTTACTATCAATAATGACAAAATGCATTTTTTAGTCTACTTCAGTTATTAATGCCGAGAAGTTTAGCGTGAGACTTTGGATTAAAAACTAAATACTAACGACGTTGTAAGAAGATTTTGCAGAAACAAGAAAAAAAATGAATTTCTCCCCTAGTCTGCGTAAGACACACTCTACTACATTCGTAATGTGAAACAAATTTTTCTTAGATTTACTATAGAATCAGATGAAAAAAACATGTAGTATCGCCAAGTGAAACAGTTAGAAATACTTGAAAAATTTTGCTTCGCGTTATTATAGAGATTATCTAGATTACAAAGTAAACTATTTATCAGTAGGCGAAATAGATGCTTTTAATCTTTAAAACAATTATTTTAAAGATTGGTTTTTCGTACTACATCTGAAAACTGTCTTCAGTATTCGTCTGTTACTTATTTATTAGTGTACGAGACATGTTTTATGCACTATTATTTGATGATCTCTCTTGAATTATGTTCAAATTCATACAATAATTTATTCAAAAACAACAGATTAGGAGTTTGTCAGTTCAAGTTGTAATAAGTCTTTCTCTCATAGTTTGAGATGTGTTTCATCCGAAAGCTTACGTCTCTATTGATCATCAAACAAAATTTGGAATGATCCGTACGGTGTACATCCGTACATATACAGTAAAACAACATGTGTAAAACTTCATGATTTTCTATAAATTGTTCATGAATAATCTTGAAATCTATATATATATATTTGTTTTTTTGTAGAATCTCGTTCATCTTCACCATTAACGAAACATGTGCAGTCTTCGAATTTCTACGAAATTCATCGATGTTCGTCGCACTGTGTATTGACATCTGAGCAAAACTTCTTTCCTAACTGTATCTTAGAAAATCCATATACATTGCCATTCACGTAAGATTGATACTTTCTCTACTTTAAAAATGGTTGATCTATTCCAAACAGGTGCGGTTGGAACTATCTACATATTGACCGTTGTGGAAAAGGTCCATTCAAAAAGAAACCTTCCACACATAAAATAGGATGTTCAAAATCAAATTATTTGTATCGTTCACCATGTGGTCGTTCATTATTATCATTAAATGAAATCGAAGAATATTTATTACGAACTAATTCTAAATTATCAGTTAAGTTTTTTGTTGAGGATCGTACGACACGTCTCGAAGCATGCATTGAATATGATTCCAAGTACATTCGTAACAGTGATATTTCTCAAGGAAAAGAATACGTTAAAATACCAGTGTACAACGAAAATAACTCTAGTCTTCCCAAGCCATTTGTGTATGGAATAGAAACACATTCGACTTTAACATTTCTTGATGATAGAACAACAATGACATGTTGTTCGTGTACCGATAAGTAAGTTTTAGTGATGGGAAAAAAAAAACTTTCTTTTTGTTCTTACCTTTTGTGTTTTCTTCTTCTACAGTTGTCGAAATCGAATAAAATGCCCATGTTGGCTTAAAACATTTGAACAAGCGAAATTAAATCACAATGAACAAATATTAAATTGGCAACGACAAAATTTATCTGATGAACAGATGATTCTACGCTTCGCATATACTCATCAACGTTTGAAAGTACCCGTATGGAGTGGAATATTTGAATGCAATTCGAAATGTTCATGTCATACGAAACAATGTACGAATCGTGTTGTACAAAATAATTTATATCAACAATTACAATTATTTCATACGAATACAAAAGGTTGGGGTTTACGTGTTCTTCATGATATACCGCGTGGAAGGTAAATTTAGATGAAAACCAAAGAATGACTGCATACAAAAAAAAGACGATGGTTGTTTTTCATTGCAGTTTTATCAATTCTTATGTTGGAGAATTGATAACCGAAGCAATGGCAACGAAACGTGATTTTAAATATTTGGCTATATTAGATCATAGGAGTCATTTGAATACCAATAACAAAAAAAAACGAAAGAAATCAAAAAAAAATAATGTTAAAAGTGTTAAAACATCCAATGGTAAGTTGAATTATGTTCGATACTTCGTTCGTAAGACTTTCTGAGACATTGAAATCGATAGCTAATGACACGGCTATGTGATGTGTCCTTTATTGTTTCATGTCATATTAAATTCATTATAAGCAATCAGCATGACTAAGGGTAACATGATTTATTTCCATGTACTACTTTCTTCTTCAAGTTAAGAGTGTTCTGTTCTACTCAATTTGAGACCCATCTCTATTAAGTATTCAGCGAACAATCAAAGAAAAAGAAAATTTCGAAGTTTCAAATCGAAAGACTATTCATTCGTTGTACTAACACATGATTTACATTTTTTGTGACATATCTATAGCACTTGACTTTTGTTTTAGTATTGAATACCTCTTCAAAAGAATAATCTGATCTATCTACAGGTAAAATTCTAAGATGAAATTCCATCGTTCGGTACATATCTAGAACTGAGTTGAATGTCTAGTTAAAAATAAAATTGTAATTCTGTACCAAAGGTTTTTAGACATGTAACGTGATAGATGTTTGCTTTTATCATCAATATCTTCGTTCGAATCAAATGAGAGTTCCAACGAACGGTTTCACCCAACTTAACTTTTCTTCTTGGTTTCAATGGAAAATCAATATTTGACTATAGCGATGCTAATTTGAAGAGCCGTACAGAATTCGAAAATATCCTACTTTTCTACTGTATAGAAATGCCACTTCATTAAAACTATATCTAGTGAGCAACAATACTTCGAAATCTCTCCAACATACAGATTTACCATATGAAAAAGAAGATCTCAAAAAAAAAACAATGACATATTCACAATTTCAGTGTCAAAAATCTTGGAAACAGTAAATCGTCTTCAAGGAGAGGACAAATTCAAGGTTTGTCGAAATATTTATGGTCGAATCTTGATTTTTCTATGTGAATCATAACTAGGATTTCTATGCACTGGAAAATCGAATCAGACTTCTAGAATTTTTCTACTCATACTTTTTCTATTGAGAAGCATGTAGATACTTGGAAAAGTTTGCTCGTCAATTCCATTTACCCATGAGACGATTTTATTTTAACGGTGAAGACTAAATTTGCTTTTCAGATTCACATACTAAGTGAAACCCTCAAGACATGTTTGTCTAATTCTATGCTTTACTTTGTTATTCTTATGTGAATATATGCTATCGTTAGAAGGATTCTGAGTTGATTTTTTATAGAACTCCATCACTTGTTTCATAAATATGATCATTGTTAGTATGAGTCATAAGAATTCGATTATCTAGATCTCTTCCCATTGACTATTCATATTGTTCAGGACCGGGAAATACTTGCGCTGTTTATATATTGAAACGAGAAAAAGTCGATCACAATGAAAAATAAAAACATATATCTACGAAGAAAATGTAATAATTGCTTTCATCGTATGATCGATATTTCAATGCTCGACTTATATGCTTCATCAAGTTGCTAATCATCTCATGTGTTGTGCAACGTTCGTATTCGATGCGCTATTTTTATTTCCTAAATTGAAGTACAATAGAATCAGATCCATATATATCGACCTTGTCTCGTTGTGCAAAAAAAAACGTCTATCTTATGTAAGTTAATCATACTTTCTTTTTCTATTTTCGGTGGCACTCGCGTTTAAAACTAGATGGTACGCGAGCTTCACTCGAGTAAGAAATGTGGTGTGACGTATTCGCTTCTGCCTTTAGAAAAACGAATTTCACGTAGAACACGAGTACTCCGTCAACGAATCCTTTTCCAACAGTGCTGAGAAATAAGATATACCATCGATTACTTTTCCAATCTTACACGGAGCGTTCTCCTAAACTAGTTGATATAACTTTGCCACAACATCAACAGAACCCATTCTAAATTTTATCTCTCCGACAATCCAGCTACAGCGTATCAACAGCTTTCTAGAATTTGTCGATACTCCATCGATTAAGTGGGAACCCGAAAGTTGCACATGAAATGATGCGCATCCAAATACTAAACTCTGACTTCGTGTAGAAAACAATTAAAACAACAAAAAAGACAAGGAAAAATTCGAACATTTTTAATCGGAATCGAATAGGAATTATGGCGAGAGATGTATAATAGGTAGTGGGAATTACCCTGTCAAATGACTACCGAATATTGATCAATCAATAACTGATCCTTTTGATATTTTGACTCAATTAAGTTAAGTTCATGATAAAAGAACAGACAAGAATATAAACTATCAGAACTGATTATACGCTATATTATTCAATGATGCTTACTGCTGCTTAATTCACTACTACTGGGCCCACATCCACCCTATGTTTCAATTTACGATTTCAAAGATAAAATAAAGCCAATAATATTGATTTCTTTTTTTGTTCAATATTTGATACTCCGTGTGTATTGTTCCATGCGCATCTTTCGCATATCCGATTAATTATCTCAATGACTCACTTTTTACTATCAACCGTATTAACAGCTGCTTCGCTTCTGAATCAACAGAGTGGCGCTTAGCTTTTGTTAATTTATAATGAAGAGAAGGCAAAATTATTTTATAATAGTCATTTTCCGACGATATTTGCTCATGAACGCAGAAAGGTAAAACATATTGAAAAAAATTTAATCAGTTCACCCTCGGTACTCAGATCTCACGTTTGAGCGATTATTTTCTGATTTTCCATTCTGGAAATCATCGCTTCACGAAATGGAACGTTGCAATGTGCAGCTATCGCGTCGGACTACACACAAATGCTCTGCTTCGCACCGCATTTAAAAGCGCGCGGCAATGCTCTCCTTTTCAATATCATTTACTTGGAAGAAGATAAATGGTTTCAGTGTTCACGATGAGAATCAAGGTATATTAATGCACTGAATCACATGCCTACGATGGACTTTTTCGTGCATAATTTTTTCGCTAATGGCAGTATCTCTTCAGATGATTACTACAATCAATTTTGAATATTAAAGTTCATATTCGGATGATCGATCTAAGGTTTAATATATTCTTAACATGGTTTTCTTTTTCGGGCTGTCGTTAGTTCAGCTAGTAAATGTATTTACACACTGTGTTTTTCTTTTGCATTATTCTCAAACGGCGTTTAGTCTGATCAATCAATTGAGATTCGCTTCATGTATAACTGAGATCCCAATATGTTCGAATCGTACTGGAAATTCTTTGTCTTACAGAAACTAGAAACTCATAGAACCTAGTATCGAATATACGGCAAAAAACGACTATGTTCATTAGTAAAACAAGAGAAAGCTAGGTGGTATCTGAACTTCAATCGACTATGAAATGTGGTGCAAAACATTTACTTCGAACTTACGAAAAATGAATAGTCAATCTAAGAGGCTACCATAAATAGCTTTGTGCAATCGATCATTCATATGTTCACGTCGATCGCCGATCAAAGACACAGCTAATTTCTCAACTCGTAGAACTAATAGGTATAGGATGAGAAGCAATGGCTCTCAAATTCATCACTCTATCAAAACTCCCAACATCCATCAACAGATTTTTATGAATCCTCGATAATTGATCGATGAACTACCTAAATGATTCGCTGTTCATTATTGCTGCTCTACATATGAGTTAACAAAGTAATGCTTAACTTTCATTTTCATTTAAATCCTCTTGAAAATATAAAATACGAGAACTTCTTTCAAAGGCACCATTGTCGAACACTACTAACAGGTAAATATAACATGATAAAAGATATATTCGAGAAAAAAATGCATCTGTTTCATCTAGATACTCGGATCTTACGTCAGAACGAATTTATTGCTGACGTTCCGATCTGAATATCGTTGCGCCAGAAGATGACAAGTGTTAATGCATATGTCACGAAAGAAGATAAGAAATCTTGGGAAAGATTACATAAATCCTATGCGTCCCATAGCATTGAAAATAAATATAAAAAATCTAATTTAGTTTAGTGGATTGATTAGTTGGATGAAACAGAAATGAGGCTAATTTTTGATAATTCTTGTGACCAAATTCTAGGAAGAAGTCATATACCAGTAAAATATTATAGTCGTTTATCAACTGAAAGTCAAAGTGATACTGATGATGATGATGATGACGATTCATGTTTCATTCTTGATGCTAAACATTATGGTTCCGTAAGTCGATTTTACAATCATTCATGCAAACCAAATGTGCATATCCAGAATGTAATTATGATTTGACTTGCTCCATTTATTATATAATTTTCTTCTTCGCTTGTTTTATTTTCGAACTCAAAAAGGTATTTATTAATTCTCATGATCCACGATTTCCAGTAATTGCACTTTTTGCATGTCGAAACATTCGAGCTGGCGAAGGTAAATATTTCTTATTCGTTTTTATTTCCTTTCAAAATTACTCTGAAATTTTCATCACAATAGAAATTTGTTGGGATTACAATTACACAGTAGGTTGTATGCCCAATGTTCGTATTGATTGTCAATGTCAAGCATCTAATTGTCGTGGTCGTTTACTGTAGTTGAACACTATGCTCTATAGTTCAAAGACTTTAATCCAAAGAAAAGAAAAGAGAACATTTCTTTTTTGTAAAATAAAACAAAATTATCAGATATTTTATTTATGCTAGTAGTCAATAGTGTGAGATGCTTTTTGTTTAGAGTATCTAAAACTTTGTTTCCCCTTTTTTTTGTATTTTATAAACTTTTTCTTGTTAGCTTGTTTGTTAATTATGGATCTTTGTTTCATAAAGCTTTTTGTTATTATTATTAATATGAAAACAACATAGAAGAATGTTCTTTGTGAACATCAATTCATAAAGATCTATTAACTTTGTTTTTAGAATATGAATTCATTCTTAGAACAAGTATATGCTGTTTGGTTTTTCGATCGACTTTTTCGTATGGGTTTGTTCATTTTAGAAAAACAAAGAAAACGATGAACCATTCTATCGACTGACTAAAACCATTAAAGGTTAGTTGGTTGCACAGTTTTTATTACTTTTTTAAACAAAAATTACACAAAATTTCTTATAGTTAATAAAAAAATTGAATGTTTCATAAGGTAAAAGCAATATATTCAAACTTGATTCGAATAAAAATCATATGAACATATACACGTATATTTAAACTTCGTATTTGCTTTTCTCCTTTTTAAACATACATACATCCATCTAAAAGAAACATTTTTCTTTATTTCCGATTTATCATCTAATTATTTCTGCTACAAAACATCTTTCATAATTGGAGATGTCACTTGCAAGTAAAATCCAATAATATGTATGCGTGCTATTAAACTAAACCTGAAGAATCAGATAAATCGTTGTTGATATTTGCTGTTATTCAAACAAAATACTATGATAATATTTGTTTCTTTATTGATTCTGCATGCTCGAAATCAGATAATTTTACTATTGTTAATGCGAAATATTTTCATGGTTATGATAAATAATAATTAAACAAGATTTGCTGCACGATCTAACTGCATGAAAACTAATCTTTTTGTTCGGATAAATCATAGCGATAAGAAAGAGTAACTTTGACTTGATAGTATCGATTTGAAGGCTATGTCGTTATTGCATACAAGAAGAGTAAAACATTTTGAAACTCGATCGATTCTCTACTATAGAATATTTAGAACTTGTTCATTTCTATATTACAAAATGTTACTTTATGAATATTTTTAAATGAAAAAAAAAATAAAACATCGAAGTAATCCAAACCATAAAATGAATTATTTTTTGTCTAGTAATATTTTGTAATTCTAAAATGAGTACTACTTTTCTATGCAAGAATGATGAATGATCCACAACTTGTGTTTGATACTATTGATTTAATCTTATGATATGCTTATGAATAACTTTTGTTCGATTCGTCACCTATAAATAATTTTATTGTGTTACTTGATTTCTTTTTTTGTTAAATTCCTAGATTTCAATAATGAACAGACACTATCATCAATGTTCAACAATCGATGTTCGACCGTATCATCGATATCAGTCGTAAGTCTGTCAAATAACGAACGAATACATCGTTACAAATCAGCATCTGTTAGGACAAACAAGAAGCAAATCAAAGTATTGAAGTCGTCATTGACGACGAAACTGACGATGAGATTGAAATACAAGAAATATCAAACAGAAATATATTTGAACATGAAGATAATAGACTTTTAAAGAATTTAATAGTAAAACTTGATATGAATACTGAATTGATTCATGTTAGATGCAATTCATCTATTGAACTATGTACAACAGCATTGTCTTATTCCAATCTTTCCGACATACATATTGTTCTAGTAAATCTTATAATAATAAATATCTTAATTTCTCTTAGAAATTTTCATACATGATTTTCTTTACTTCAGGTTAATGCCTTGTCATTAACAAAAATGGAATGTGTAATCAAGCGACAATTGTATATAAGTAAATCCGATTTATCACTCTCAATACCAACACGAGCACGTATTTATAATCGTTCATTATCACTTTTCGGCTTTATACTTGAAAGACCTTGTTCCATTAAAAATCTCAATCGATATCTCATTGTTTATGATGATTACACAGCTTACTATAATTTACAAACAGATTTTCATCTTTGTCTTTGTCAAGATTTTCAAAAACATGTGTCAAATGTTGATCACGGAGAGTTACGCTCTTATTATCAGCATATCTTTCAAAATTCGTCCATATCTCAGCAAACAAATTTTCCTATTGATACAATAATACGTGTCAAGAAATTTGGTACACAATATCATAATGCAAGAATCATTGATAAAGATTGTTCACTTATAAAAATATGTTTTTTTGAGAGAAAATCTCAAACACAAATGTGGATTCATTCAAATTCGCCTACTATTGATTCAAGTCAGGAATTATTACTGTCGCAAGAATTTAAATCTTCTTCGTTGTTGTCATTATCATCTTTGAAATCTCACGTGTCAACAAATGATATGATGATAGACGATTTAGATTTATCAAGTACACGTAAACGAAAACCGAATGTTAATAATATTAATGAAGGTATTTCTACTGAAAATGATTGAATGTTGTATATAAATATAGTTAACGATGTGTAACAGAACAATAGATTGTCTGTCAGGCATGAAAAATGTATTTGTAAAAGAAAAGAAAAGAAAAGAAAACGACCAATTACATGATTAATTAAGAATCAAATGCATTCTGACAATAATAGGAAGTATTCAAAACTATTCCACAAGAATACATGAATTATAGATTTGTTTTATTTCCACATGTTTTTATTCCAAGAACGTATTATAATCACTAGATACATAAGTAGACACAATGTTTGTGTTCAAGGTTCGATTAATAAGCGAACGACTAAAATGGATTGGTTGCTTTGTTTCTATCTCAGCTTCTATTTCCATTTATCAAAATAATGATGATCATCAATTATTTTCACGTCAATTTCTTCATAGTAAAATCAAACCCAAAGCAAAAAAAACAATTAATTACAAATACAATTCATTTTAAAGTCGATTTATCATTCCAAAAAGAAAAATAATATCTTCTCAATTTTAGGCACGAAAAAACTTCGAGATCGATCAAATATTAAACAAGTAGAACTTCAACAACGACGATCTTCTTCGTCTGATAATGAAATTCAAATAGCATCACGTGCTAATTCGTTCACAACTTATTACACTGACACACTGTTACCGAAATTTCGTGTACTCAATAGTTTACCTTATACAGCTCATAAGTGTAGTCATGAATGTGTTTTATTAGCTGAAGAAAATTTTCATACGAATACTATAATTACAAATCCATTTTTACTTCCATTCGAATATCAATGGTCGATTATAAATGGTAAACCTCGTGGTTATCGTACGCCATGTCGTCGTACACTTTATTCACTTGAAGACATTGAAAAATATCTCTATAGAACGAAATCGAAATTGTCAATAAGATTTTTTGTCGACGACCTCATGACACGTTTTACACCAGCCATAGAAAAATTCAATAAAAGATTTATCATTATCAATGATCTTTCAAACGGTCGAGAACAAATTCGAATCCCTGTATACAATGATATAGACAATGATAGACCAGATAATTTTACATATATTACTCGAATTCGTCCATACGATAATCGAATTAATGCTGCATATAATGATACAAATATGACATCGTGCTGCAATTGTACTGATAAGTAAGTTTCCCGAAGATTAGAAAATCATATTCAAATTTTCTTCCACAATCAGTGAATACGAAAGGCAATGCTTGTTGTAACTATAAATAATATATATTGTTGTCTTTTAGAGGCAGATTTCTGATAGACTATAGTGCATAAAAGATGTTCATGACGACAACAAAGTAGAAATGATCAGATTTTAATGGACATCCACGACAAGACATGAATAGCAAGCAATACTAGACACAAAGAAGAATATAAAAAAAGAACAATAATTTTCAAAGACAACATCCTCTATAGATTATTTCTCGTCGATATATCGAAATACAAAGTCCTCGTTCAGATATGCGAAGTATTCTCTCGAAATAAAACTCATGTTTCAACACTTGTATAGCAACTCTGATAAAGAGTCGAGGTTTTTCTTCATATTTCTGCTGTCACTTTTATGACGAAAAACATCCCATGCACATATGAGAAAAATACTTTAACACGAATTTTTTATGTACCGATACTTCGATAAGAGAGACATGCTTATTTTTGTAGTATTACATCGTAGGAGAATTTCTTTTTATTTTGAAGTTGCAGAAATCGAATGAAGTGTGCATGTTTTCGTAAAACATTAGATCAAGCATTATTCAATCACGATGCATTTGTTATTGACAAACAAAAAAATCGTCATACATTAACACAAATAATAAAAAGTATGGGTTATCAACGAAAACGTTTACTAAATCCTGTATCAAGTGGTATCTATGAATGCAATTCAAAATGTTCATGTCATCTTCAACACTGTTCAAATCGTCTGGTACAACAAGGTTTATTTGTACAATTACAATTGTTCAAAGATAAAAATAAAGGTTGGGGCCTACGTACTTTACACGATTTACCACGAGGAACATTTATTTGTCAATATGTTGGAGAATTAATAACATCAGATCAAGGACATGAACGTGCTCAAACAATGGATGATAAATATCAAACAAGTCTTGATCTAGTTAGACAAATTCATTATGCAGTTAATGATGATGATGAGGATTTTGAGGATAATGATGATGGTGAACCGTTCGTTATTGATGGAAGTTTATATAGTAATTTAGGCAAATATTTTAATCATTCATGTAATCCAAATATGTACATTCAAAATGTGTTCATTGAATCTCATGATTTACATTTTCCACATTTAGCTCTATTTACGAGTACTCGTATTAAAGCAGGAGAAGGTAAATACTCTCATCGATATGAATCGTTTTTGGAAAAGTAAAGTAGTATTTATTATGGATTTTTCTACGATAAGAAATCATATTAGAAAAAAGAAATACTCGTTCACTAGTCATCAATTCCATTGAACGAAAAGAGAAATATCTTGTCGAGACTTGAAATGCTTTTCTTTTCTTTTTTGCTTAGAACTCACTTGGCATTATAATTGTGAATTGTTACCTGATCGTGAAGTGAAATGTTTTTGTGGTTCAAAAAATTGCCGCGGCCGACTTTTTTGACGATAAGAGAACAAACACTTTTTCTCTCAAATCAGATATGCGTATATATACATATATATTTATATTATTATTTCTGGATATAGTTTTTGGTTGATTTCATGTGTGTTTTTTTTTGTCTCATCAACATTTTTTTTCGATAAAATGCTTTTCACATCGTCCTTTTTTTCCTCTTTTTTTTATATACGCATCGGTCAGATTGTTCGATGAGACTCGACACTAAAAAAAAGTGAATTGATAGAAAGAAGAAAAAAAAACATGATGACTGTATAGTGATGACCGTCATTGTTGTGTGTGTGTGTGTGTGTGTATGCGTGTACGGTATAAGTGCGTGTTCTATGACCCTCGTACCAAGGCAAAGAGTAGGGTATGTACAGTTGGTGAGCATTGACATTGAAGAAAGAGGGGGAGAGATGAGGGCAAGAGAGAACGAGAGAGAGAGAGCGCGCGAATAAACGAGCGAACGAAGGAGCATAGGCTCTATTCATATATATTGTTTTGTTCCACACACATGCACAGATACACGCTTGCACGAGCATAGAAGAACAAGTAAGAGAAAAAAAACCGACAACGAGAATGTAGAAAAAGATGCCGATATGATTACAGTTGCTTCTTAATCGTAGTTCTATTCTTTCTCCGTATATTCTTCGATTTGTTTCTCTATCCAAATGATTATGTAAGTTTTATAACTCAATACCATAGTAGTAGAATGATGTCAATCGTCGATTATATGAATGTATTTATAGATATTAGATAAAATTGTTCTTGGTGATATTTTCCTTGTACGGCAAGTTGTACAAGTAACAAAATAGATTATTCTCAAAGGATATGTATAGACTTTTATTGATTTTCTTCTTATTAACCAGAAATAAGATGAGAAAATTTATGACAATATGTAAAGTACTTCAAGACAGTAGGTTGTCATTTTATTGATCTGAATTGTTTTTTTCTTCTTCTTTCAGTAAGACGCATAGAAAGATTAACTATTGCAAAAAGATATGCCTACATAGCTCGATAATGAATCGGCAACAAACGGAGTGCTGTGTTTCCTATTTCATGTTTACTATACTTATACATTTTTTATCATGCCTCTAACCAGAATCTAAGAAAGGTCGAATAGATTTAAATGTTTCTCATCTCGCTCATTCCGTTCATCTCTTTTCTAAATATTGATTTGAGTCGTTGTCAAAGAAACTTGTTTGACCACGTCATGCTTCGCCTTTTTTTTTATAATTCTCTAATCATATTAATCGTCAATGATCGAATAGTTTGCATTAATTCAATTAACTCTTCTACTTCTTCGTCTTCTTTTTTTCTTCTTCTTGTCTTTTGAAGATGTTGTATGATTATAAGAAGAAAAGAGAAACAAAATGAATTAATTTCTTTTATAATTATCATTTTATTCTTAAAGACAAGAAAAAGAAAAACTGGCGGCTCCGTTCGTTCAACAACAAAATGCTACGAGGTCGAACACTAAAAAATTTGTTCTCTCGTCAGCAGCAACAGCAACAGCAGGAGCAGCAGCAATAACAACTGCATCGTTATCGTCATCTCAATCTCTATCTCAGTCTACAGACGATTCATTAACAGCAGCTCTAACTATGACACAACCGTCATCATCCACACATCTATCAGATTTAGGAGGACTAAAAAATACAACCATGCCTTCAAATAATTGTTCAACCATACAATTACAAGATGATACATCAATATCATCGTCGAGTAAAACACGTTTACTTCAACGTATGATTTCGTTACGACGTTCATCAAGCAGTAAATCATCGACACCAATTTTATCATCACATATTTCGTCGACATCATCATCGTGCCGTTCTTATAATGTACGTGCATTCGAAATAGCACGGGATAGAAATCTTCGTCATTATCCTTGTATTATACATTTTCTTGATGACACTGAACGAACATTTCATGTAGATGTAAGTTGGAGAAGAAGAAAAGAGACATCATTTGGTTTGTGTTTTTTTAGCGTCGTTCGAAGGGCATCGATCTTCTTAATGAAGTATTCGATTATTTGGATTTATCAATTGAAAGAAAATATTTTGGTTTGCTCATTGAAGATTTAACGCAAGATTTTGCCTATCGATGGTTAGATTCAACAAAAACTCTTAAGAAACAATTAACAACAACAATGTCGCCCTATCATCTCTATTTCAAAGTACGATTCTTTCTCACAGATCCATCGACACAAATCGACGATGAATTTACGAAATATTTATATGTATTACAAATAAAAAAAGAATTACTAAGTGGAAAAATGTGGTGTCCACGATCGACAGCAGCTGTACTTGCAAGTTACATTGTGCAAAGTAAATCAAGAATAAATAAGACGACAAAAAGAATTAAAATTAAATCGGAATTAAAAAACAATATTTGTTCTTTTTTATATAGGTGAATTGGGTGATTATGATTCGGGCGAACATCGACAAGGTTATTTGGAAGATTTTCGTTTTGTACCGTTTCAAAATTCAGATTTTGAAACTGAAGTTGAACAATATCATAAGGAACATCGGTAATCAAATGTTTGTTTTAATTGAAAATTTTCTTAGAGGAAGTAAAAAAAATGAGATTTTCATTTTCACTATTTTCATGTTCTGTGAACATAAAATGTAAACATACAGTTGTTTGGTTTTTTTTTGTCGATTTGACATTGTATTCAATTGATAAACTCTTTTCAAATCAATCGTTTATCGAATAGCACATGATTATTTATAGAGTTTTACAGAAAAAAAAACCAAGAAAAATATCAATAGAATTTTGTAACAAAGGTTCTTATCATGTAAGGTCCATAAATATATAATAGTATCTAAAGCTGTCATCGCTCATTCATTAGTATTCGACGTTAATTGACTTCCGAGAGAAAGAAGCTTTTTTTCTATCGGTGTCGGTCGTTTGATATAGGACAGACTGCTATATTATTCCATAAATGTCATAATCAAGCAGAGCTTATAACGTCCGTAGGTCGGGTTGATTGTATAGGCCAACAAAGAAAAAAGAATGTTAACAGAATAAATGGGATACCTGTGTTTGCTTTACTTTGTAAATAGTGATGATTTTTAGACTTTTGAATGATTTGTCGCTGAAATCGAGTTTTTAATTGATATTTATCTCGGAAGTTTTTTTTTCATATAACAATTAAATATTCAAAATTATCGTCCATCTGTCACATTTCTCAACATAATTCTAATCAGTTACATGATATATAGTCAGATCTCGAAACAATATTTTATGAGAGACAATCTAGTGTGTAAAAATCTTGAGATTGTATTTGTTCATGGCATTCGTGTTAATCTTCGATTTTAATTA
The DNA here is from genome assembly GCA_900239685.1 of Rotaria macrura. NCBI lineage: Eukaryota > Metazoa > Rotifera > Eurotatoria > Philodinida > Philodinidae > Rotaria > Rotaria macrura. The sequence continues at coordinate 147,481 of OENT01000081.1, read as the reverse complement.
TCTTGATGCAACATATACATGCATGATCCATTAGAAGTTAGAAAAATAAAGAGTCACTTTATCTTTTCTTTTCAAATGATTCGTTCAGTTTATTCAGATAATTAAAATTCATATTAAACAAAGATTAATTCAAATATTTTCTTAATAGAGGTCAATCTCCAGCTGATGCAGAAGTTAATTATCTTCGTGTTGTTAGTTCGTTAGACATGTATGGTGTAGAATTACACAAAGCATCTGTTAAAGTAAGTAGATATTTAACGATAAAATATTTATTTTCTTGATCTATCTATTTAATAAGGTATCAAATTCAAATGATAATGTAAATAACTCAATTGTAGAACTGTATGTTGGTGTTTGTGCTATTGGGGTATCTGTTTTTCAAAATTCAACGAAATTAAATACATTTCTTTGGTAATGAGTGAGAAAAAAAATGATAGATTATTGGAAAATAACTAATTCTCATCTCTCGATCTTTTTTTTCTCTCAAAGGGATCGAATAACGAAAATTTCATTCAAGCGACGAACATTTTATATTCAACTTGTTAAAAGTCTCGTAAGTACAGATAGTTCTTTTTGATTTTTAATAGATATAAAAATCAATAAGTTAGAAAATATCAATTGCAGACGGAAGATGAAATGCCAGTTCGTTTATATCTCATGGTAAAAGAAAAAAAAAACATTCTATTTATAATATAAGCATGATTTTGCATGAATTCTGTTGTTCTTATCAAGTTTTTTTTTTATATTGAAAAACAAACAAACACATTCAGAATGAAGGATTACTTTATTGTTCTTTTTTTTTCTTTTATTTAACTTAGAACTCTCCCGATGATAATTCCATTGTATTTACATTGCGTAGTTATCGTTGTTGTAAATATTTATGGAAGTCATGTGTTGATCATCATACATTTTTTCGTTTAACATCAATACCACCATCACCTAAAAAATTCTTTCAATTTACTAATAAATTTCGACAAAAGTAAGCATTCAAATTCTCGTTATTAGCATTATATGAGTATGATGATTTTTATCTGTTCTAGTAATGATGTCATGCCTAATGGTTTATTAATTGGAACGAATGGAAGAAAACCGAAGACATTCGAAAGGTAAAGAAATTTTTATTGTTTTCCTTTTCTAGAGTTAACAGCTTTGTTTTTCAGAGTTTCAAGTCGTCGAAGTTTTCGTTCGATCAATGGTTCAACGACGTTACCAGTATCATCAACAAATAATACATTATCATTACCGAGAAATTCAAATTTAAAAACAGTCTTATTTCTTTCATCATCGTCAGTATCAATATCAAAATCTGATAATATTTCAACTACTCGTTCGCCTCCTCCACCGAAGCCACCTCGACAAACATTGAATTCATCAAAAAATTCCTCAATGAATAATAGTGCATTGATCGAAGCTAATGAATACAAACCAAAAAATGCTACTTTACCAAGAAAAAACAATTTTCAGAATGGGTAAAACTTTTAAAATTTTGTTTTTTTTCTCTCAGGCAACAGTACGCCGTAGTTCGTTTCTTTTGCTACTCAATTGCTCTCTGCACAAAATATTGCACGTGACCTTTTTTGCCTCCCTCTCCCCCCCTCCCACCCCTTGTTTTCCTCGTGTGTTGTGACAAATTTTATATTCTCTAGTAAGCCATGTAAATTATTTTGTTTTCTTTCATTTTTCTTTTAGTCTTGAAATGTCTAATGGAACGTCACATGTCGATGATACTGAAATAAAAGAACATTCAGACACAACAATTATTATTAAACTTCAACCTGATAGCGATGGCCGATACGGATTTAATGTTAAAGTAATTATAGTTAACGAGTTTTGAATGATATACGAAGATTGTAATTTGTCGTGTATGTAGGGTGGCGGAGATGAACATTTACCAATTGTTATATCGAGAATAGCTGTTAATACACCGGCAAAGCGAGCATCTCTTCGTGAAGGTGATCAAATATTATCAATCAATAATATTGATATTCAAAAACATTCACATGAAGAAGTAAATCATAATAGAAAGTGAAATATGTTACATTTTGATTATGAATATACATGCATAGGTTGTCAATATGATTCGGTTGTCACGCGAACGACCATCTGGTGAATTAGAACTACTAATACGACCTTTAAATAAATGTCATTTATCATCAACGGCTGATACAGATTTAGAAAATGCTTATGACAATAGTTTTTTAAATATTGATCAAAAAGATCCATTAGAACAATCATTAGACACCTTACGTGATGATCTTACAACTGGTCATCTTATTGAACAGTATGAAGTAAGTTAGATATGCAAATGGAATTTAATGGTCAAGATCTATTTTTTTTTCTTTTTTTTTTTCATTTAGGCACTTCAACGACGAAAAGAAGGTTTTACATTTGAAATCGCTACTAGTCAAAATAACTATTATCGTAATCGTTATAAAGATGTTTTACCTTATGATCAAACACGTGTTATACTTAAATCTAATTCCGATAATGATTACATCAATGCTAATTTTATTAATGTAAATAAGCACTAGATTTGTTTGTTAGTTGTCTGAAATGAACGTATGCTTTTCTTTCTTGCCTTCTTAGATGCCTATTACGTCGACGGATATGGTTAATCGTTATATCGCTACACAAGGACCATTACCAACAACGTGTGACGCTTTTTGGACAATGATCTGGGAACAACAATGTACATTATTAATTATGCTGACAACTTTGTTTGAAAAGTAAGAACGAAAATTATTCTTTATCTTCTTCGTATCGTTAGTATTTTAGTGGTCGAATAAAATGTCATCAATATTGGCCAAATATATTAGAAACAAATGATTTCGGTTTATTAAGTGTACGATGCCAGCGTGAACGGAAAGAAAATCAACTTTTGTATCGAGAATTTTTCTTAGTACACAAAGAAACTAACGAAGAAAGAATCATTTATCAAATACAAACGGAAACATGGCCTGATCATGGTGTACCAAATGATTTTGCATCTTTTGTGGAATTCGTTTTAGAAATTCGAGAATTAAGAAAAGCTCAAAAGCACTTACCTATTCTTGTTCATTGCAGGTAGATTAAAAAGAATCAGATTCATCAGAATCTTACTTTTCAACATTATTATCTATAGATATATATGTTTAACCTTTCGAGATAGGAAATGCCTGAAGATATATTCCTTTCTGGAACAGTTGAGATTTATTGATGCGTATTACTTACCATCGAAGGACACATATAAGTATCATACTCAGAGGAATAACAAGTAGCAGCAAAATATATATACATGACAGTCGAAAAACAAAAATTTCGATGTCAAAAAGTGTCACTTCAGACAACTCTTCATATTAGTAATGGAAATACATGCACTAAATCTAATGTCATGCTACATTGTTCTTCTTCGTAAGAGAAAGAAAAAAGTATCCTGTAAAGGTTAAAAAAATGTTCACTAACAAAACATGTTTGTAGTGTCATTCTCAAGAATGCTTAGGGAGAGGATTATAGGAGTTGTTTGTTTTCTTTGCATGTAGATCATTACATCAATGTAAGTGCTTGATTATCATTAATACACTTCTTTCATATTATGATAATGTTTGAAATATAGGTCTGCTTCCTAGCTGAGATTGCCTTAAGGCTTCAATAAAATTACAACAAGATTAAAATGACGCACTAATTAAGAATTACAGTTTTTGAAAGGAAATTTTTTGTCTAACGGAACGACATTTCCGAATGAAAGAAGTTTGACGTTGAATTTCGTCATCAGACACACATGATCGCTTCTCTCTTTTCTAGCCTTGAAATTTTTTATAAAAATTGAGCATATATCTATCGAAATATTCAATCGTATAAAGTTAAGTTGGAAACAGACTGTCTATATGCCAATCGAAGAGTGCAATAAGAACATATTGTTGTCGACTAATGCTTTAAGAATTAACCGAGCATGTTTAATGGTTTTTCTTATGAGTAACACTCTCTATTCTATTGTAGATACATGTAAATTGCTGTCAGTAAAGTCTCTTATTGTAGTATCTATTTATATTTATAGTTAGGCGACAAAGTTGAATCATGCATATTTTTTGTTTTTTCAGTGCTGGTATTGGTCGAACAGGTGTTCTTATATTAATGGAAACTGCCCTATGCCTTATTGAAACAAATCAACCTGTTTTTCCACTCCATATTGTTCGACAAATGCGTGAACAACGTTTAGGAATGATACAAACTGCTGTATGAATGAATTATAATAATGAATTGATTGGACAATTTTATTTCTATTTTAGAGTCAATATCAATTTGCATGTGGAGCTGTACTATTTGCCTATGATCAAGGTTTAGTACAAGTGAACAGAAATTAATTGATGATCATATTCGTTTCTGTTTCGTTTGTTTTATTGTTCGTGTCAGATATTTGTTCTTATGTATTGTGTGTATCGGTATATGCTCAATGTTCGACAAGACTAATTAGTCCTTCTTCTTTTTCTTCGTTTGTTATTTCTATTCAACGAAATATGAATATCAAGATTTGACTATTTTATTAATGGGGAAAATTCGAAATTTGAACAGTCTTATATATGCTCATTTGTATACTAAAAATGGATCTTATATGTTTGGCTTTTGTTTGTTTTGTTTTCGTGTATATTTACGTTCGCAACACAATGTAATTAATTGCATTTTCTCGTGTTTTCTTTTTGTTCTACTTGAAATCGACCATATTTGTCTTTGCTTCTTTCTCATACTAATGTGATTTTTTGTTTTCCTTATTGTTTCTTTTTGAATTGATAAGATAGAAAATATGACATAAAATTCTGCCACAAACGAATACTTTATCTTAAACTAAAGGGCTAATAGAACAATATGGATCATAAATTCATGTGGTTTTGTTTTTCGTTTATGTCACAATTATCCTATGTCTTCTACATAGTAACTTAATACACAATCGATTGAAGATACTTGTAAGCATAATTATATTCTGTTTATTGACTAACAGAATTTTTCTAAACAAGACAGTTTTCAAAATGTATGAAAGGATTTTATTCTAATTTCGATGATGAGTTGATCATTTGATAGAGAGTTAGTTACCATCTGCTTGCTCTATAATATCCATAAGAACATCTCGACTTTCGAGTAAATATAAGAAATTTAAAAATAATCTGTTTTCTATATCGACAGGATCTCTTCCTCTAAATTACTTATCAGGGTGTCTTTCTTACAGATGAATCGTACGATTTATTGTTGCTTAAGATTGAAATGTCAATATGACTTTGTTGTTCTTAATGTTAACTCATTCCGGTGGTTTTATTTTTACTTCCTTGATATAGAAATAATTATTAGAAAAAAAAACGCAGTAAAAATATTGATTCGATCATTAACATTCATGCGTGTTAAGTTCTTGACATTTCGATTGTGGTCTCAAATGTAAATGGATTTTTATATATGTAAGAACTATATTTAATTAGATTCAGTCATATTTCAAGTTAGAGTACTATACTTGAAGAATATGATGTCATCTTCAATTTTTAGAGAAAGAATTCCAAATTTGTTACTGTACAAAATTCTAACTGTTCCATTTGTGCAGATGAAATATATTTCCATTACATCGAAATGTGTCTTATTACGATAGGAAAATTTTTCTAGAAATATTCATCTTATTAAAACTATCATCAATCGATTGATTATTATTGTTGTTTTACTTAGATGATATTTCATCATGTCGATATGAGATATATCCATACCATATATTATTTAAACTAGAAACGATTTGCCAAAGTCTAGACGTATAACTAGTTCAATCATTTTATACGAATAACCAAATGTTAATTTTATTCGTTTCACATCGAACAAAACTACAAAGACTATATTCAATGAATCAAATATTACAATTATGATGAAAGTCTTTATTATCAATTTGTCTACGTTAGTCTCGTGTAGATTTCAAGGCATGTCTTTTATACGTTAATTAATTCTTTTTTCGCTTGCATTCTTACTGTAACACAGCATTTAATCAAGAACTGCTCAAAGCGTTGCACATCAATGTGACAACTCTTTGAATAGTCGTATTTTTTATACAATAGAAATACCATTGATGTTGAAATATTTCATCATTTTATTGACATAATAGCCTGAAGTCAAAGCAAAACTCTTTCATTATTGTGATAATTGTCAATTAATGGTAGTGTGAAAGGTTGAATAGACATTGATTGAAGTATGCTGTATGAGTAGGAATCGTTTATTGTTTTTTCAAAAGATGTTTTTGATCTGCCATTTTTAAAAGTGAACAGCACATACTTAAACTTTTATGTACGTTTAATATTGCTTTTGAGTGGTGATACAAGTCGATTTCAGGCATACAAACTAATAGTAGGCTTGATGCACAAGAATTAATAGGAAAATAGTTTTTATTTTTCCATCATCGCTAAGAAGCTATATATCGCTCAATGATATTCTACATGAATGTATTCAACGTAGATTTATATTGTTTGTTCGATTGTTTATATTCACTACTTTCTATTGGCGTATAATAAATGAAATATAGGCATAAAAACTTCAGAGTTAATTGAATATTGAATTTATGGTTATTGTGACATTTTTAACGTGACAAGGCTTTTCTTTTATACAAATGTAGGATCAATGTTGGCATAGAGTTCAATGGGAAAGAATGAAACACGCACATACTTACTTACTTGTTGGGAAATTGCCCCAAGGAACATCACGAATATTGATTTTCAACATAAAAAGAATTCATATTTCGATAAAAACCTGTATATTAAGTTCACGAAAAAGTTTTTGCTACCCTTCTCTTGTTTCCATATGTAATCCTAGCATGGCTTGATACTTTTTTTCCGAGCACCGAAAAATGGTTTGCATGCAGCCTGCAACCGTAGTATGTGATATGTCGCTCTCAAATATTGATATAATAATTCTAAAAACCATTTGAAAAATTATATTGCATACTTCTGAAAACAAGAAATCGTTTTTTCATTAGTAATAAGTATACGTACAACGAATTAATTCATCAGAGCATTCAAAATGTTCCTGAAATGCTAGCCACCAATTATTCAAAAAAAATCTCGCTGTTATTTGGTCTCAATGCTAATCAAATTCATGATAAATTAGCTACTGCTTAGGATGAAGATTATCTATAGTATCGTACAGATATCCAACGCTATGTCAACAGTTTTCAAATGTATCACTATTAAGAATTGTTGGTCTATACCGATATGTGATAGATTGAAGAGGAATTAAAGTTTGTTTCTCTTGATCTCAGCTACTTCAATTATTTGTTTTCGAGACGATTTTCGGAATGGCAAGTCAATCTTTGGTACTGTTTGGATCTACACTAAAAGACTATGACACAGAGGCAAATTCAAAGCGAAAAAGAAAATATATGACTTCTTTTTCAAATGTTTCTCAAGAAAAAACAGAATTGCTATAGCTGGATGTAAACTCTACAAATTTTATGATTCTCAAATATCGGTTGAACAATTTATTACAACATTAGTACTTGAAAAACTGAAGAAATTTATTTGAGCGATTAATCGATTGTATTTTATCAGAAGGCATTCCAGAGGCAATGGTTCCTCCATCGAATGTATCGATCGTGACAGTCGTTGGTTTTTTACTCTCAACTTACGATGAATCGTTATGACTTAATATTACTACGAGAGACACAAATCATCAGTACAAGAACGCACAAGATGATCATGAAAAGCATAGAATTTGTCATAATTCAAAAGATTACTGTTGAGAATACTCGCCATCGCAGGAGTTAGGTTACGGACCACTGTAAATCCCCATAACTTCATGGTAAACGGCCTTTTCTTCGCCGAAACTGACGGTAAACAACCGTATTCTTGCGGTATTCCACCGAAAATCGTGGACCAAGATTACGAATGTATTTGTACCGTATACGTTCTATATCTGATGGTAAACAGCTGTGTACTTACCATATGTTTTTACTTGAAATGTGCTGATCATTGAAGTAAAATGTGATTTAGTGGGGAAAGGTCTTTTTTGACTGCTGTTATAGGATTAAAATCGATGCGTCATATAAACAGTGATAAAAAAATGGTTTACGGATTCCTAAGAACAGAAATCAATAGGTAATTCGTAACATATGATGGTAAAGCGTGGAAATGATCAGAATCATCTACTGTTTTGCTTGCAAATATATCAAAGCAAGAGTATCGATCACGGTTGAAAAACAATACACAAATATTAGATGCCCTTTACAGTATTTTATAATCATTATAATTATTTTTTTTGTTATTACTTTTTATTTTTTGCAGAATAATTTAGAATTTCTACATCAAATTTTTTCTTTGAAAGAACTTTTCTTGACTGACTGATTTTTATTTTTAATAAATCATATACGAGAATGGTTCAATTAACGATGATTTCATAAAACAAGTCTGTACTCATCTGACAAAAGTATTTAAAGCAAGATTATTTGTATTCAGTGTCTATGAACTCTTTATCAGTTGTATATTTCGATTGTGTAGGTTCTCTAATCTTTCATCTGGAATTTATCGATCTATATCCATGAATTGTCGAGTAAAAGTTAGGGGGAACATTTCAAGTATACTTCCATTACAAGCGAGCTATAATTGTCTTGGATCGAGTGTGGATGTAAAGATGGATGCAGTCTTTTTTAAAAATTCACTTTCTGTACTCAAGACTGATCCCGACATAAATGAATAAAAGGATTTCGTTGAAAGCAGAGACGATTGTTTTTTCTCTCTCGATCTTTTCAAGAGTAAGAAGAGCTATATGATCTGATAGTTTGAACATGCTACCGACTTCTCTTGTGATTTAATTCATCGATGAAATTGAAACAAATCCTTAACTTGCAACATAAATCCTGAGGGTTTTATTTTGCTTTTTAGGCTAATTTGGAATTTTATATCTCGTTCAAATCAAGAGATACAAAGTCTTAAATTTACCGAAAAAACGTGCAGAACGTATGTTACAAGTTAACACTTACTAAATTAGGTTATTAATATTCATGAAGATGTTAAATTAATTCTCTTCTAATAAAAATTCATTTCATACAAGAGATAAATGTTTAAATAAAACTGATTTTCAATGTCAGTTTTAGATGAGAAAAAGAATTAGAAATTTTTTTTTTCTAAATTGAGTAGGAATCAAGAAGAAATGGCAGTATGATTAACTGAAAATAGTATTTAAAAATGATATATTTCATTGTTCAACATTCTTCAAATGATTTGTCTTTATTTACAATGTAAATACATATTTAACATTTCAGACTGAATTTACAATATTGAAAATAGAAGTGACGTTTAATAAAATGGGATCTTGCAGCTGAGAAAACTAGTCAGTTTATAAACAAAATGTCTTCAGATTAATACTATTTGCACCCATTGCTTGTTTATTCTGTTTTAGAAATCATGCCAAATTCTTTCCGGTACGTTTGATAACATTCTGACAGACGCATAGTAAAATTCTACAATGTAAAAATAGCAGCTTTCATTTCTACTTGGAAATCAGTTGTAATTCTGAGAAGATCTTGATTTGAAAGTAACAAAAAACTAGACAGCATTCTTTTAAAGTCTAACTTTCCAAAAAATAATGATAAACTATAAAGTTTCATGATCAAACGTTGAATTTCGTCATTTCTTCAAGAAAAAAGAGTGGATTCATGTAGAATTCTAATTAAAATGACCAGTGATCTTGTTGAACCACGCCATTACTTAGAGAGAGAGGGAGAAACAGGGAAATCCTGTCGATGGAAGGATAGTTTACTGAATCATCCAAGTATACCGAATCGAACTTGAAAGGTATTCAATCGATAGGGAATGTCGAGCTCTCCTTGGGCAGTAGATGCTTGGTTTGGAAAGTTGTTTGGAGTGAATCGCGGCAAGTAATACTCGAATCGCAATCTCAGATATCTTAAATCTTAAAAACTTATTGAAGAGAAGACGATCTCCATGATAACGCAAAACCATTAGGTATGCACTAGTGTAAGTTAACTGGGAACTTGTCCGACTGGGTATTTATATAACTCAACTGATTTTCAAGATTAGATAATTTATAATCTATTAGCATTATTAAGTTACTAATTATTGATTTAGTCATAGATCATTTGGATAGATACCTAATCAGACTGACGCTTAGTGTAGTAGATATTCATGCATGCCTCGTACAAACCTAACTCTATATACCTTTAAATTATTTACAAAGGGTACCCCTATTCGTTTGCTTATGAATTGAGTGATATACATATCCAGTCCCCAATTGTTAACTGATACTGGTGCATACCTATAAACCACATGTCACAGAAATTATTATTAGTTATTTTCAAGAGGAAAAAAATCAAAGTTACGGCTTACCCGTCATATTCGCCTGATGTTGCTGCATCGGACTTTTGTTGGGTCAGCTATGTTAAAGATAGACTTGATACTCATTTGGATTAAGTAAGTTTGACAAAAGGAATAGCATCACCAAGGAGCTCAATTTGATACTGTGCTTCATGAATACATAAAAACGTTTCAAAGGTAGATTGTTGGGATGATACTTTCTGTCCAACACCACAATGACTACTTCAAACGTTGCTGTAGAGTTATCAATTAAATGCTCTTTTCTATGAGTACGCGTTTCGAGTTGCAAGAAGTTTTAGGTTCCGCTCAGTATAATAGTTTTCAATTTAGAATACAGTTCAACTTCATTGAAATGACTAGAGTACTAGTACTAATTATATATATGGCATGTTTCACTTCAAAATATTCTCAGCTGGTAAACAATCTATGGTTATATATGAGTGTCTAGATGTTAAATATATGCATAAGAAACAAATCAAGTACTTATACGATTTCATTTATATTTATCGAAATAAATATCATGTAAAAGTAGTAGAAGCATTTGTTCGAATCTAGCTTACAATCACATTGCATTTTCAATTATTTTTTAGATTTGTTTTCCACCATATTGATTTTCTCGTGTTATGTTTAATAACAGCTGAAAAACTAGTGTTCGTTTGCATATTAAATAACTCATGAATATGATAACATTAACGAAGAATAGGATCATAACATGTATGAAAATTCAAAGATTTTTCGTGCTTGTTATAATACATTGAAGCTCTCTTCTAGAGTATTTAACTCTTTCCAGTCGGCTCGCAGAAGAAAAATAGCAAATACATGTTGTCCTGCATATCTTTGTTGCTCTGCCATCTACATACCAATAGTGCAATTGTCGAAATCAAAAAGTGCTTCTGTACCCAATGGCTGTATGTTGCCATTTGGCAGAAGTCATCCGTAACGGGTAAAAATAATCGGAAAATTTTATTTTTTTAATTTCAATCATCCAAATGCACTGTTCTGTTTCTTCTCATTAAACGTTATACATAAAAGAAATGACTCACACGTACGTAGAGTGCTTTTACACAGCTATTCCCAAAGTGAAATACATTTTCACGGTAAAGCCGAAATATATTATAGCCTTCAGGGTGCGATGGCTCGGTGAGGATTGGGGTTCTTTGGTGTTTTAGTATATACGTTGGTATAGATCCTTCATTCATCTACACTAACATCTATATTGAAATCAATTATAGTTTTCTATACTACTTGTGGAAAAGTAAAAGACTTGTGTACTTGCGTACTTGAATCTTGCCACGATAAGTAGATTGCAATTTGGAAAAATCGGTATGAAAGCACTCTTCGTACATGTGAATCATTTCTTTCATATTATATAAGGTTCATGAATAAACGAGAAGACACAGAATAGTCTAGTTGGATGATCGAGATCGATAAATGAATTTTCGAACCAATTTGACCCGTTCGTTACAGACGGCTGTTGCTAAAAGGCAACTTCTATAAATTTTATTGCGCAGATTTACTGAAAGATCCTTCTGAATATTGAAATATGGAATAGATCTAAAACAGAAAAATTGACCACTCATGGCTACCGGTATTCAACGAGTTTATTGCTTAGGTAGGTGGTTCGTATGGTCGAGTGGCTTTTCTGGGATGTTGTAGATAGATTCAGTTATGTTCTCAGCGAAAAGTGTTTCTTTTCTGTGCTCAAAATCATGAACGCATTCAGAAATGTGCCACAGTAACTATCGAATTGTTAAAAGGTTCTATATCTTTGCAATAAGGAAATCATTCTAAAATTATTGTTTAAATGTTACCATATGGCAACATCCGGGCGTATAGGGTTAATGATTATTGCAACTTAATCTATCGATTAAAAAAGATTGATAGGTGTCAACGACTTTCAATGTGTTCGATTATTGTCAACTATTGACAGTTTGACACGTAGAAGAAGTTCTTGTTGATGAAAATTTCTTAGTCAATAGGCAAAAACTCTGGCCGTGGACGTTTATACATTTGGCGTTAGATAAGAATGATTTAACATTCTTGCTCGAAGCTATTGAAACAATGATATTTTTTTAAGAAATATTGAGCTAAATCTTAAAGGCATTTCGCTTTTAATTATAATAACAATTATGTCGTCTATTATTAGAGTTTTTGCATTTGTTTAATTAAAATGACGTTTTTCATGAGATCATTTTGCAAATGTTTTCATATGAAAAAAATTGATTCTTGTTTATTTAATATAAAATGACGTGTTATTGAGATAACCCTCGATGATTCTTTCATCATTTCGCTATCTTAATTACATTTTACTTTGTCTTCGATGAGATATGATCATCTTAAGATAATCTCTTTTATTCTAAATATGTCGTGATCATTGTTAGACTCGTCCCATTGTTCGAAACATGGCATGACTCTCCAACTTTGCATATCAATACATGTAATTATATACGTATTTTTATTCTTTCTTCTTCGTCTTCAATTCTTGTTTCACCAGTAAAAACATTATGCATTACATTACCCTAATGAATAAATGAATAAATAAAACTTTGTATGATTTTTACTCTCAGTACATAATGATTTTCAAGCATAACATACGTTAGATTTTTATATCGACGCGAATTTTATTCATTTGATAAAACTCATATTAGCAAACCGTAGAATACTACTATTTTAAATCTTTTGAATTTAGAAAATAATTTGAAGAATTCATTAGAGTGAAATTCTATTTTTGAAAATACTGTATACGACTTGTGTTTGCTCGACAAAAAAGGACTCATGATCTATTTCTTTTGATTTTATCATATTGAAAGTGATTTTCATAAATACGTTTTACATTTTGAGCATTCACGTTGCTAGGAAACATAATCAATTACGTCGTAGAATGAATCTAATGATTCATTTTTACGGATTTCTATTTTCTTTACCTTTATGTAATGCATAGTTTTCTTACTCTTTTACACGAGTTTTTATTCATTATCAAAATGCTACTAGCTTGAAATAAATTTCGTTTCATACTTTTATTCCAATAAGTCGTCACTGATAGAGTAGAATATGTGTACACGTCTGATGTCAAGATCGACACAATATAGTACAAGTACCAGAACAAATATATCATTTGGATGTGTATTCAAACTTTCTCGAAGCAAAATGATAACACTCAAACACTAATCTCAGCATACTTTGAATTGTATTTCAAAATTAATCATACTGAAAGCAAGAGTAGTCTTGAACATAGAAACAATGTTCTGTATTATAAGTCTGTAATATTGAATAGGATTATCTCTAAATGAATGTCGTTCCTATTTGAGTAAGTTTATTATATTTCAAAGTTATGTACTGGAATGAAATCTAATGAAATGCAAAAGTAAAAGTTGACATTTACATCGCACATTTTCAAACGTGTGTGACGTCAATAGGTTGATAATCAAAAATAGTATTTCATTATATGTGCCTAACATCATTCGAGTATAGATAACTCATGTTGATTAATACACTTTGAAAATTGTTTCCAGGTTAAATAATTAAAAAATTATTTTTAAGAGAAACATCATTAGTAACAACTTCATGTATTCTCTTCACAAGAAAAAAAAAAGACTTGTTTTCTTTCTTGTTTCATTTGTCAAATGCTGGTCTCATCCTGTAACTATTAATTATCATTCAAATAAAAACATGTAATAAATGATTTGAACAGATATCTATAAGTCGAGATACACATCAATTTAATAACGATCAATATAGTTAAAGCAGAATAACCAGTATAAATTTGGTTGTCATATTCATTGATCTAGTAATTGAAACAAGCACTGATCTTGCCATTTATTTAACTCAGTTATGTGTATTATTATGATGTCAGTTTAATGAATACGAAATATATGCAGTGTTTTCTTTTCGATTTTGGCAATGAATCATGATACTCTCTATTATATTTTTTTTCTATGATGAGATTGATTCGAACAAATGAAATTTTCTTTCCTATATAATTTTCACTGTGTAATTGTAAAATTCTTGAGGTTAATATCTCGATCAGAAACACATTATTAACGTATGATTATTTCATAAGCATCATTGACATTCATCGTCTTTTCATTTTACTTAATAGTTTGTATGATTTCCTTTAGGGCATGAGCTGATAAAAAAATGTCTTTTGTTAAAGTAGTTAAGTGAACGTTTACAACCACTTACATCCGTCAATGAATGTCATCGTTTTTTATGACACCATATACACGAAACATTATTTTACATTTTTGTTAGTCTAATTCCCGATGACATGACACAAAGAGAAGAAGAATTTCATGCATCGTTCAACATCTTTCGGAAATTAATATCTAATCGAATTTGTCCTCTTCTCTGATCTGATTTGTACAAAATGAAACCTAAAAATGGTTTTTTTTCTATTTCATTCTATCTGATACATGCAAACATTAAATTTTTCATTTTCTTATTTCATCAAAATAACTTTGATGATAAATATACTGATAAAACAAAGAATATTAGAAGATTGTATCAATGTTATGTGAATGAATCAGATATAATGAAGATTTGCGACATTGTAGTCTCAATTTTTATTTTTCTTAGAACAAATCTGTAGACTTGACTTCGTGATAAAACAGAATGATAACGGTCTTTACAGTCACAATGACGTCAATCTACAAAATAGTAAATAATGATGAAAAACACAATTATGTGAACATAGATTTACAAACCTATTGAAGTAGCATATAATAAAGTTCATTCCAGTTACATCATGTCTTGTGTCATGATGTAACATACCAGTAAGTCTTATGAAAATATTTTGTTTCATTCAGTCTTTAGAATAGCTTTTAGCGGAATTGGATTCACTTTAAACTAATAGGATATAATCATCTTCTGTTAATCCTAATCGATATTCTTTAGGAACAACTAATCGACATAGATCATTTGCACCATTATACATAGACCAACCAGAACAATTTATTTCGTGACTACGACATTCTAAGAGAATTATCAAAAGAAAATATCATATAATGAGTTAGAAGTTTCATTTCGTGATTTGTTTAACACAACGGAAAGATTTTCTCAACTAATCTCTTTGACCAATCTAATCCAATTTACGGTCGCATCATTTGAAGATATAATCTTCAAGTCAAAAAATATATTTATCCACTCATTTTTTATCTAAAGTGTACTTATTAGAACACTTTATTTTAAGCAGTTATTTCCTGCTTTGACGCATCCATAAACGGCATAGCATTGAATAGTTCAGTGTCTACATGTACGTTGAATCTTTTATAAATACTTAGCAACAACTCAACTAAAATAATCATTATATGAAAAAAAATCTTCAAATAGCCATCAAAAAAAAAATAATAGTGTCGGGGTAGTTCTTCTCAAATTATTCAGCGAACGTTAACAAATTAATTCCCAAAAAAGACATGAACATCAAGACTTTCAAGTTACTTTTTTTGTAATTTATTGCTGGAAAAACGGATGTGACTATCGTTGTTCCTTACAAACAAACTTTCGTTGAAGTTACTATTTACTGCAAGTGAATAAGTGCAAGCAGGTTAGTTTAGTATCTTAAGTATTGATTATGAACTTAAGTGTTTATCTTCATAAAACGATGTAATGTAATTAAGAATTTCTTTAGAAAATGATGAATGAATAACGACGTTAAAAGATTTTATATTTATGTTCACATGTAAAAGTTTGTCTAGTTATTATAAAAATTGGATACATATCAATTTGTAAAACTATCCGACAGGCCATGTTGTTTATCTATGTTTAAATCCATTTCAATGAGTGTAAGAAAATTATCCTTTGCGATATGATCACAATCCCTGAGGATAATAATATCTGATTGATTTTTATGATGGAAAATAAGAACGAGAGAGACGAGCATGCATAAGATGACTACCAACATCAATATGTCAACATGTACATACAACATTATGAATTTAGCACAACGTTTGACATCCGGCACTCTAGCTTTTATCCTTCTTTCTTGTATATTCTGCCTTAGAGCGTTGATATTTGTACAGGTGTCACATGATACGGGATGCCATCAAATATCGCAAAATAACTTAGTAGTTAGTGACGAACACAATATAAACAATACTGAGGAAAACTGATCTCAGCAGGCGTTTGAATGCTATTTATGCTGATGTAACAGCTAACGATGACGATTTCCTAGTGTGATTTAGATCAATTTTTTACGTAAAACTAGGAATAACAATAGGTAAGTAGTTCAATAGAATGGAGGCCATGTTTTTAGTTGAAGAAAGAAAAAAGAATCCAGAAATTCTTTTCATTGAGAAAAGCTTCTTATCTCAATGAATGTTGATGACTTTGCATGTAATCTACAAGTAGTTAACGCGTATCATTTTTGTCATTTAGTTTTCTCGTGTATGCTAAGATGAGCAAAAGAAACAAGAAAATCTTTCTTTTATTACTTTCATCAGCATTGTTATAGATGATTTTGATGAGTAAAAGTCGGCTACTCTACTACCGATTTTTGCTCTCTGCTTGTGTCGTCTGTCTTCATAACGCGTTTTTCTAGGACTTCTTTTTTTTTTTTGCTTGAAAAAGAAGAAGGAAGAAGAAAAAAGTCAAATATTGAGAAAATGTTGGAAAAAGAAAGAAAACTCTTGTTCACTTCCTTTCTGCTTGAATATATGTAAATAAATTGTGTACCAAAAAAAAAGAAGGAAAAGAAACGTGTTAGACAGAAGAAGAGAAAACGAGAAATAATAATGATGAAGCAACATCAATAACATCAAGAACGCGGTAAGACCAACACTACGAAGATAATAGTATTAATCAAAATAAAATAAAAGAAACAAGAAATTCAATTTCTTTTATACAGAATCTACAATTGAATATTTTTCAAACATTAATGAATTATAATAATTTATTATCGATTACAAAAGATTTATTAAAAACAAAGCTACACAACACACTCTTTGTTTGCTAAATGATCTTCTCGTCATGTTTGTCCTTGTTATTTAACTGACAACGACATCAATAGTATAAGAGTGAAAAAAAGGAAAGAAATGAAGATATCCAGAAGTTTTCCATCAGAGACAGAATCTTATTGAATAAGAATTTGAAGTCATAAATATTCTATGCGTAAGATATTTTTGCTTGTAAATATATATGTCACAAAAAAAAGAAAACGACAAAGTAAGCCTTTGTAGAGTTAAATTTCTTTGGTTTTATAGAAGATTTATTCTTACAATGGTCATCATAATCGATAGATATTTTGATTATACTTACTTTAAGATCATGAACATAGGAATTAATGATTCTAAACATGCTCCTAATTATTTGTATTATATTAACAAATAAAAACTCTATTTATTTTTGATCGATGATGATCTTTCCTATTCATTAATTATTAATTGAATTTCTATTCATTTGAATCAACAACGAAAAACAAAACAAAGAACAAACCGAACAATAAGGTAATTATGAATGTTATATAAACTCTCGAATAGGATATACAAATGAAATTTAGTACGAGGAGAAAATGTTTTAATGAACAATGATCTATTTTATATGATTCGTTTTGCATAGGTTATTCTTTTTTTTCTCTTGTGAAGTCCTTTTTTTTTCTTTGTATTTTGTTATTCGTTCGTCTTCTTAACTAAGCTTGGCTAATTTATGTGCTAGTTATTTCAATTATAACATTTTTCCTATGAGTTGATCTTCCTCTTTCATCTTTTATCAAAACTACACATGCAAAATTAATAACAATTGTAGTTTGTATGCATCGAATAAACATCTTGTCAATAGCAATTGAGTACGAATAATTTTATTGAATAAGTTTATTGTCGAGATCATCTGTTTTTTTTTGAAAGAATATATGAGTCATTGATGTCGTTTTTGCTGTTATTATTACTATTATTATTATTATCATTGGGAGCTAGTGAGACTTAGTTTTCAGTGCATGTTATTTATCACGACAATATTTCTCTCGTTTACAATTCATAAAGTAGTTCTGGTAAGTGTCATAGAAAAAAAAGAGAACACTTAACTCGTGAATAAAAACTTGTTCAACTTCTATAGATATATAAATTTAGATAAAAATCAAGTCTAATAATAGCATAGATTAATACGTAGATTCGAAAACTAAATAGCATGACTACTGATTAAAAATAGTTAAACTTTGCTTATCGTGATTTAACTGCATACGTTTCTGGATATGAGCATGAGTTTCGATTGTAGATTATTTCGTGATGAAATCTATATTAAATTTGTTTACTATTATGGCTGAAATCGAATCTAGGCATCATTCTAGTGCTTGAATGTATTATATCAGTTGACATAGAATTTATTCCCGACCTGAATATTCAACAATAACAAGATCTGCTGTCTTCGAACTGTCGTTCTTTCTACAATAGTAGCGTAATATGATCAATAGTTTGCCTAAGATGTGGACATAAAAAAAAAACGAGATGAAGAAGAAAAGGAAGAGGAAGCAACAAGTTTTCTCTATCTCTTCTGAAATGAATGCAAACTAAAAGCCTTCTTCTGAACACACTATGGATTCAATTGAGAACAAACGATCAATCATGTTAACAGACACGTTTTATACTTGAACTAATGCGATGTATAGATGCCTTTTTGCCTTCTTGCGAAATCGAGTAGATTCCCATTATATTTCTTTTGATTCTAAAGACTACCAAGTATCACATTACACTACAGAATAAGTAAAATACTCATTTTGATTCATAGATATATATATATATTCAAGTATAATAATGTCTTCTATTTTTATTCTTAAAAAATACGGAAACAGTTAAAAATAATTTTAATATTTAATGAAAAGATGAAACGATGAAGTCAAATATTTATTTTATCCTTACTAAAGATGAGTTTTAAAATGCTTCATGATATAACATCAAAACTAGTGCTGAGCAACAGCTATGATTGTTCTTCCTTTTAGGCACACATATAGAAACTTTTTTTCTTAATGAAGTTTTCTTTTCTTTTCTTTTGTCTTCCACGATCTCTTTTGCTAATAAACTTATGTCAGTTGTTTTCGATATACGAGACATCTGTTTGTATGAACTAAGCTTGAATGTTTGTCAGCTGACGATAGTATTAGTATTGAGCCAAATCTGTTGTAAACATTCATTGATTTCATTATTCGTTCGACTTTTTTTTCTATTTGTTTTCTCTCTGTTATATTTATTAATCTATGAATATACGTTATAGTGTGGAAAATTTGTGGACACTTCTCAATGGATACCGATCTATCAACTGATAATATTAGTATAATAATAACACAAAACATAATGCTCAGTGATAGTTTAACAACAACGATTGAAACTGATACACATAATTCACGTACTGGAGAAATTATTATTGGAATTATAGTAAGTAAAGAAACACAGACGATTCGATTCAATTTGATTTGATTTTGAAAATTCAACTTTTCTTTGTCTTATTCTATTTGTGTTTTATGTATTAAGTCTTATTCAATCATTATCTTGTTAAGTGTTATTGGAAATGTCATTGTTGTTACAGCCATATGTCGTGTTCAACGACTACGCCACCCGACGAATTTTATACTTATGTCACTTGCTATTGCTGATTTACTTGTTACAACTACAGTTATGATACCGGGATTTATATATGATATTCAACAAAAATGGATATTTGGACGAGTATTCTGTAATGTTTGGGTTGCTAACGATATAACATTTTGTACAGCATCAATTTTACATCTTGGTAAGATATGGCATTGAATAATTTCTATTCGATTGATTTGTGAAATCATGTATTGTATTGAACGATTTTTACTTTTCATTCTGTTATATATTAGTTGCTGTCAGTTTCGATCGATATGTTGCCGTTGAAAATCCACTTAAATATAAACAAAAAATGACCAAACAAACGATATTTATCATAATCGGTTTCATTTGGTTAATTAGTGTTCTTCTATCCTACGGACCTGTTTTATTGGGTGTCTATAGTCAAGCGAAAATCGACGGACATCCATCGAATTCTACTGAATGTGGTATGAGACCAAATCGTATTTATTCGATCATATCATCGTCAACATCATTTTATATTCCACTTATAATTATACTTTTTCTTTATGGTCGAATATTTATAACAGCACGAAGACATTCACATGAATTACAAAAACTTGAAAACATAATTAAACGTTTACATAGTAACGAAAAGTTTGTTTTTGAAAATGCTAAATGGAATAAAAATGTCAAAGCTATAAGAACATTAGGTATGAGTGACACATGATTGAATAGAAGACTTAAGAAATTTTCTTTTTTTTTTCAATTACTTTTCTTTTCTCAAGGTATTGTTGTCGGAGTATTTATTGCTTGTTGGCTACCATTTTTTGTCATGTATCTAAGATTAGCTTATTGTGATTATAAATGTGTTAATCCATACATAGAACGATATATCACATGGATTGGTAAGCATCAATGCTTAAACTTGTTCGGAAAGATTTATCAATACATTTAGGTTATGCGAATTCTTTTTGTAATCCAGTAATATATGCTTTTTCAAATAAGTAAGTTGCTATATTTTATTTTTAATCAAGTTTTATAATTATTTAAAATGAAAATAAAAAGAACAACTCCGCTCGAGTTAGTTTATTTCCGAAAGAATTCTGAAAGAAAAGAGTATTCGAAACGGAATAAAAAGATCTATTGTATGTTATTAGTTATTGCATTAAGACTAGCACAACAACGATTCAATCGTACTTGTCGGAGTTTCTTTTCCTATGTCGTAAACTCTAATCAATGGTCATTAGAAATACGAAATAGATTTCTTTTATAAGAAAAAAAATGAATTAAACAGTTGAATGATAACGACAAGTCATTTAACGGGAAAATGATTGCAACTAATGAATCTCATAGATTTTATATTTAAAACACAAAATAATTTTCTTCAGTTGTTCAACAGTATCAATTATAAATATGAAATTTTAAGATGTACACGAATAGAAACTCTGATGTTTTTCTTCTTTCATATTAAGTTGAAAATTTTACAGAAAAGAAGAAAAGAATCGTATATCTATCGTCAAACATTGTGATAGTCGTCATGAATTATTCAACAGTTTGGCCTTGTTAACATTTTATGATTTCAGAATCATTAAACATGATGCCTAATAGCTAAACTAATCGCTTTTCGTAATCTAAAACCATCTACAAAGAAAGTATTCCGCTTTGAGCTAGAATAAACAAAAGAACTTGGAAGATTTTGTTTTGCATGTCATATAGGTTTTTCTCTTCTATATTCAAGTCAGAAACTGTTTATATTCGTCATGTATGTGGTTTTCAGTATGAATGTCAATATAGAATTCTGTTCGAATGAATTATAAAAATTGGTTGATTAGTGTAACTAATTTAATTATTTGAACTCTATAGGAATAGAAGATGCTTTTTTATATATATGAGAATATTCATAAAAACTCTTGTTCTTTTATTAAATTGAAAAGACTATAGCACAACTTAAGGAATATATGTAGGAAAAGTTTTTTTTTTTCTTTTTGTGTTCTATATAATAGAATTTATCATTCTAGTTTTGCTATCAAATAAAAAAAATGTTTTATATTTAGTAAGATTGTCATTTTTCCTCGGGTTGATTGAATTTTTATAATCAATTGTTATGAAATATAGTTTTCTTACAATATTCTATGAATTGAATACAACATTAGTTAAATTCATCGAAGGCATAATCGATGATATATAGAATAATCGTTTTTCGCAATGTGATACAAAATTATGTTTCTATTTATCATTTTATAGTCGAATTAATTTTAAATAATCTATTCTTAGGATTAAATTTTAATATAGTATGAATTCTATTCTGTAACATATGTTTTGCTTTTCTATTTAGAGAATTTCGAAATGCTTTTTTTGAAATTCTACATTACAATAATTGTCGATGTACTTCATTATCAACACAGTATAAGATTCGTACATCGCTCAGTAAATCGAATTATTCAATAAATACAAAGTTTACACCACAGGCTCAATCACGACATCCTAGTTTTGCACCATATTTAAATCCAGTACAACGTAATGGTTATCTTATTACTGATATATCGTTTTCTAAAGTATTGAATAAAACGAAAAAAAGTGAAAGTACTGATACATTTGAAATGAAAACATTAGCGAATCAACGTCCAACACTTGAAGCTTTCAATGAACTTGAGCATCTTGTGCCGAATATTTTTCCTGAACGAGCCACTATTGCTGAAATGAGTTCTTTATTATATGATCAAGATGATTTCGTAATTGAAATACCAATTACGAATAAATCAACAATCACATCGCACACAAATTGTTCTTGATCTTATTATTTCGTCTCATATTAATGCGTGCTTGTTTACTGGCTTTGATGACATTTGGCTATTTTCCATTAGCCAGTTCGTTATGTATGTATGTGTGTTCTTATCGATAACGGTGATTATATTGACAAGATAGCCCAGTGCTGAGATTTTCGAACAATTCATGTGTGCGTATAAGATTTGTGAATATTTGTTTGTTTGTTTTATTTTTTTTTAATATTAGCTTCCAATGACAGTATTCATTTCGTTATTCTGTTATGCAGATTTTAGATTGAGAAATTGACTTCGGAAAATATTTTGAGAAACACAACAATTTTTAGTATTCTTATTTTATTTTATTTTTGTTTGAATTCAAACAGTTGTAGTAAATGAATCCTTTCTATTGTTGGTTTCATCTTTAATTTATTTTAAAAAAATCAACGATAATAATAGTATGCATGAACAAAAAATGACTTAAAAGTATTGTCGAAAAAACTAATTCACAATTTTTCGGTTAACTAATTCTTAACTAGACTTGTCATATTTCTGAGGCTTAATTTTTATACTTAATGCATATCTGTTGTTGAGATTTTCTATTGTTTTATTAGATTATAGAATAGATTGTTAGTATTATTTTTACGCTCTATCTTTATTAGTGTTGACGGATGTACTCTATTATAACTAATCTCTGTTGGATTTAGTCAAGATTCAAATAACTTGAAAATTGAAATCGCTTACCGATAAAATATTGATTATCTCATGTTAATGTTTCATTCCCACTTAAATGAATTGATACGAGAAACGTCTTCAATCAAATAATTCTCAACAACGCAGAAAGTCTAAGGTCAAAAGTGATAAAAACCAGACTAGAGTATCTACCTCTTCTGCAAATAGCAATCTATTGAGAGAAATAATTTTCGAGGGCATATCGACCGTTATTTTATTTATATATTACGGTTAGACAAGTACAGATGATAGATAATCTTTCATGAAAACCTTCGAACTTGGAAACTAACATTTCTAGTCATGCTAAATCTATATGTATACAAAAGACTTGGAAGAATTCATGTATACGTCCCTATGACGTCAATAAAAGAAAGCTTTTGTATATATATATATATGATCTTCTATTTTACTCGTCGATGGATACGTTGAACTTCCAAGTAGTTTGATAGTTTTGCTCCTGAAAAGAATATTAATTTATCAAGATATTGAATTTCTTAAGAATAGCTGTTTGTCATTAAAAAGAACTCGATTTATTTAGAAATTCGATATCTTTATAGATAAACATTCGTTTCAGTAGAAACTTTCGGAAATTATTCAAGGACATGAGATATGTGTCGATGAAAAAACAAAATTTTAGGTCAACATGCCATGATTTGATTTTCTGATGTTTTCTTCGAAGGAACCCGTAAATGCAGTTAAACGATTTTTAAAAAATTTCAAAGCTCCATAATCATAAACTCTTCAATTTATTTTTCTCTACTCCTTTCTTTTACACTTAACACACGTCCTAACGTTGGAATACAGTCGGCATTGTTTTTTCCTTGGTTGAAAAACATGATGATTATAAAAGCGAACTGATTCATTCATTACAGTGGATATTTTCTTCAACAAATATCAATGACGATGCTTAATTAGGATTCAATCATTTTATTGATTAAAAGAAAAAATTCCTAATCCATTACCCGAGACATGAAGTTCGATGATTCGTATTGCAACTTCTACAAAATAAAATATGACAACGGATCAATTTTGTAATTCTTATGCAGTAATTGAATGATGTGTCTAATGTGTAACTTGGCATTGATTTAATCGCGGAAAAAATGTCGCTTGAAAAATGGTTGCATCATTTTGTGTTTGTGTCTTTTGATTTCTTTTGCAGGACGGTGCCGGGTAACTAATTTATACTTCGATGAAAAGCATATATTGTTCCAAAGTAATATCTAATGAAGTGGAAACTCTATTTTTGGATGTTTCGCTGTCTGTAATCAAGAAATGAATCATATTTTAGATTTACAATGAACTACTACATGAATTGTTCATAATACTACATGTACAGTAAATCTTTTCTCAGGGTGCATTTAGAGCAGACGAAGAGATATAGAATATCGAAAACGAGATATTGTGAGATATTTCGTTAGATAGATACAAATTTACAAGTTCAAATTAGTAAATTAGACCTTAAATTTAACATATATTCATTGAAATCGAATTAATTCAACTGCACAAGATACAAATGTGAATTTTCTGTAAATATTCTATTAATGTACATTCAAAATATGCATAGCTGACTTAAAATATTGCTCAGTAATTAATTCATTCATAAAAGACGTTTTAGTGTACAGTTGATTTTTGAAGTGAAAATCTAGCTCTTAAAAAAGAGAATTCGCGTTCGCGAGACACCATCGATTATTCAAGGTATTGCATACAAAACAAAAACAATTTGATCAATACAAGTTTTTCTGGATTGTGTTTTAAGAAATCATTGACATAAGTTGTTTGGATGTAATGTTATATCTAGCATATCAAGTTTTATTAAACCAACATTAGTCGACAACGACTCTTTTTTCTTAGATTTAAAATATTCACCTTTAAACAATATTTTTTCAACTATGTTTCAGAATCAGAGAGTTCCAAACTAAGTTTTATATATATATATATGCTGTGCAACGTTCGACTACCTACAAAACAGCAAAAAATGATGCACTCGTCAAAACGGAACTCTCATTCTTCAAAAATAAATACTAGATTCGAAATGAACTTGAACAACTGCATTCAATCATAATTATATACTCTTCGAAATTTCTTCCCCTGGGTCTTCCCAAAGGTCAACTTTTATGAGGAAAACGTTTGCCTTAAATATAAATGATTGAATGCAATTTAGTGGTGCTATAAATCCAAGGTCTTGGAATTTGTTGCATATATATTTGGATTCGTTCTCGACTGAGATTTGGATTTGAGTTTGGGATTGAGATTTTGTTTCGGTGTAGCTTGACTATCAAGTTGGATTCATGCTAGATTGAACTCTTACCTCAAATCTCGGTTCAAACCTCAATGATTTGGTGATAAATCCAAGATCTTTTGCACTTCTAATGCAGTTTCTCAAGCTGATTTCGAATCTCGTATTTATTTTGTGAAGAATGACAGTCTTGTTTTCATGGAACTGTACTATGTTTTTGAGTATCTTTTTCAGTCGTTTTTTTTTAGGAAATCGTATGATGTATAACTTATATATAGAACTCATAATTGAAAAAATATTGTTTAAAGGTGAATATTTTAATTCTACGAAAAAAGAGTCGTTGTCGACTAATGTTGGTTTAATAAAACTTGATATGCTAGATATAACATTACATCCAAACAATTTATGTCAATGATTTCTTAAAACACAATCCAGAAAAACTTGTATAGATTAAATTTTTCATCAAAGTCAAAACACTGCTAATTGTCGGTCTTGACTAACTTATCAGAGAGAAAGCGTTAGAAGGTAATATTTACGGGTTACTAATTTCCAATATGCAAGCGTTAAATGCACAAAAAAAATGGAAAATATGTTTTCTTTGCAGTACTTCGTATACTCGATGTTGTTGGGAATTCTCGTTTGTAAAAGAGACATGTCCATGTAAGGAATTGCACATTTTATATGAACATTGCAGAAGAATATACCTAATTGAAATATAACTTGGACTCAAAGGAACGATTTGCCGTTCACATAATTGAGGTTCGAAACAAACAAACTCATTTCATTTTATCTAAAAGGTGAACCATATGTTAGAATAAAATAAAGAAACAAAATAGTCACACGGATTAGACATTATATGGTCAAATGTTAATTCCTTTGCGCTTGGTTTTCTTATGTGTATATAAAATAGTTGATCAATGTATGGAAAACATACATGTATGGCATAAATTCTGATTTTGTTTCGTATTCGTACCATATAAACAGAGAAACAAGATGATTTTCAGAATTCGTTCTTAAACAATGTTGAAATACGTAGTGTGTAATTATTAATAAACCTTATTGTATCCATGATTCGTTCAACATTTCGTTTTACATGATTTGTTCTATTCTGATTTCATGATCATAAATTCAAGATTTTGATATATATTCATCCATTATTTAATTTGGATCGAATTTATTGAATTTCTAGATTTTGGTTTTCTTTTATCAACACTAGAATACAAATTATCCATCACGGAAACTGATGTATTATCTTTCATTGTCCATGATTTTATCATATTTGATCGGATTTCAGTTCACAATCATTATTCTCATCATGAAAGATCGTTTTCAATATTTTTATGCTAAACGAGTGTGCATTGAGCTTATCCCTGTTGATTTAAAACGCTAATGCTTGAATATATTAAGATATCTTTGCTAATGGAATATTTTCTGCGTCATTAATCCTTATGTTTAGAATTGAAAGTGACAAAATACAGAAGATGAATCGAATGTCGAAAGAAAAATACGCATAAAATAAATATTTTATTGTAATTAAATTTTGTGCTATCTCTCTCTCTCTCTAGTCGTAATTCTTGTGAAAGGACAAGTTGTACATCATCAGTAATCCATTATCAAATTACATTTGTAACTTTATTTGATATGAAAATCCTTCTTCATGTATGAGGGAATATGTTCCTATTGAATTTTGTTCGAACGAATATATTTTCATCAAAGTAAAATACATTCCATTGATATGAAAATACAAATTTAGATCAAATAGTTTGATACAAGATGTTGCTTTTTTGTCATCATCTTAAGTGCTTCGTAAAAAAAAATAATATTAGGAGTGAAAAAATGAAAATCAACACGTAAAAATAAGTTATGAACATTTCAATTATCGTATCGAATCGATATTGAAAAGAAATAAGGTTGGATATTGCAGTTCATCTAATAATAGATGAATAATGTGTACAACAAACAGTGAAGTAAATCTAGAATATTATTCGTTTATATTCGCAAGTAGATAGCATTTGATTTCATAATTTTTTTCATGATTTTCGAATACATTGATATCCTTATCAATAGATACAAATGATAATCTCATTGAAAGATTTGATTGAATTTCTTCCCTTTTGACTAACAATTCAAGAGAACATAACACATCATCATATATATGTACATATAACATCTGCGTGAGATCGAATTCAAGTTTATTTTGCAATATGAATTACACTATATTTTATTTGTGTCTTCCATATATGATTCTGATGCTCTGGTTTCAACGCTCATCATTTTAATATCACAGATTTTAAAAGAATAAAATTACTACAGTCGCTTCAGTAACTACTCCCTTAGTGTCATAGGCGAATCAGATACATACTATACATAGTTAAATTAGATATGCCTTCTTTTCGAACAAATTGTGATCTTGTTCGAATCATCGATCAGATTACTTCTCATATGATGGCTATTGCTGAATTCGGAAAATTTTCGAATGATTGACTGGTATTCATTCATAAAAGATACGAGAATACAGGAAAATCTGTTTCGAATACTTTGTTCTTTTGAAAATTGAACATGTTAAGACTAATGCATATGTCAAGTATCGATTCTAGATAAGAACAAAACAGGTTGATTCATAAAGAATACAACTAAATGTTTTGCTGAGAATCAACTGTGAATGTTGATAGATATTTGAGAGACATTTGTTGTTCAACATTTATCGAATTGTAGCACTTTACTATAAAGAAATGAATAGAAATTCATGTTGTGACTTATTCATGCGTAGCATTTTTGTTATCAGATGATTATATGTTAATTTAATGATCGTCAATTGAAACATTTGTCAATCATTGTTATAAATTTGAGAAAATAATTTTTTTATTGATATCATTTAAAAACGAAGATCTAACTTATGATATCTAAACACAATATCAGCATGGAACAAAAGAGAATAATGCAGTATACTTTAATAAATCTTATCTACTATACGAGACTATTTTTTCATTAAAAAAAAACTCATCTTTTCAATTTACAATCATCTTTCTATATTGTTTCTAAGGACAGGATCCGTTTCGATGACTTGTATAGATTGTGTGAAAAGTTTGGCATACAGAAATAGTTCGAGATAGATTCGAAAAACTTTGTTAAAGATATTAATAGAAATGATAAGTTCTAGTCGAAGTGAAAATTTTTCTGAGTGTTAATCAATACACTATAACAAGATTGTCCAGGAAATAATTTTCATATGCGATAACCGTTACTATCGTTATTATCGATTATATTTATTATATTTTCAATGAAAACTGAGTAATAAGTAATTGTGTTCAATTATGAAATTTTGTTAAAAAACGAAGCTATATATATTATAGAGAGAATAGGATACTAAGTATATATTTTAATTTGCAACTATAAACAAGTGATACAGGAGCATTCTAGTTGAAAACTAATCTTAATGGCTATTTGTTTCAGATCAGTAATCGAACACCAACAGTGAATACGTATTCTCATTGATGCGCTATTCTAAATGAATTCAATTACTAGTGTAAGAAACTGAGTCGTTCATACATATGAATGAGGGTCTATTCAAAATTATTACTATTGATAATTGTACAAAATATATTGAACTATTGAATATATTGCTAAACAGTATCAAAACGAACCTATTTACTTGTGATACACTACAATCATCAACATACTAAAATATATCTATTTTTTCTAAATGTATATTTTTCCTTAGTAAAACTTATGTTGATAAGGTGATGACTTGAATTATTTATTGTTTACGAAACTAATTAGTTTCGAATGTGTATGTTTGAAATAATGATACTCTGAACTATGACAATATTTCTATCCTATATTATAATTATCAGAATCAATAGGAACATTGATGTTGTCTAACACAGGAACAACTGTCATGTTGTAGTACAACATGACATATAATCTGCATGTCTATGAATGAAATATCACATCATAGATCTGGATAACCCTAATAAGTATGATCAGAATTTCACATGAACTAGAATGTTCTATGGCGATAAATTAAAGTCTGGAATTTTGATGATGAACAAAATGTTCAAGGAACAACACTCTAAAAATAGAAACCATTAGTTACCATTCAAAGAAAAAAAAGCAAAGGGGTGACACGAAAAAGAATCTTGCATAACCTAGAAGATATTTGTTTTATTTTATGATGTCGTCAAAACACAGTATCTATCGTAGGAAGTATGCATTGTTGAAGAGTATACAAAACATATGATTTAAACTTGATGTAAAATTTTATTTGACATTGTTACGAATTAGTTCGACTAAAGAGGAAAATTGTTGGAAAACTAAAAAATTCTTTAATTCACAAGTGAATCGTATGTTGAAGTGTGCTATTCTTAATGAAACTAACAAAAAAAATAATAAGCTCAATTATTATTATCGATCTTGAATAGTTCGATGTCGAGCAGTTTTTTTATCCCTCTAAACAGCTATATGATAAGAACTTTTATACTACTGACACTCATGATTATGAAGATTTTGCGAAATGAGCGTTCTAATTAATACATCGGAAGAACAACAGCTAAGTAGGAATTCGTCAATAATCCATGGATGATTCTAATTTTTCTTATTCCAGTCGTTACTGAATATAATTGATCAACAGAATCCTTGTTTCTAAGTATCTACAAGTTTTGAAGATCTTCCGATGTTGTTACTGTTGAAAAAAATACATGGCAGTATACTATAATCAGCTAATTATATGTTCGCTGCTCAAATCATATTCATTCAAAGAGATAGACACTGAATATTAAAAAGAAAAGCAAACAAGAACATCATTTTCATGAATTTTTCTAGACACTAATTTTATTCTTTATACTTTATCAAAATATTTCTTTCACATAAACAATTTCGTCAATCGAATAAATTCATCGAAAAAACACCAATTCGGATAATAATCTAATATCTAGACTATGCTATTGGTCCATTCAAACTGAATCAATACGTATGTATTGAGTTTCGTTCTGGGAAATAGTTTTTTTCTTCCAAAAATAACACATTTGTCATTCCATCGAACTTTGTAAGATATTTTAGAACGAATAATTTATTATTATTGACTAATCATGTCCAAAGAATGACGTCGAATATAACATCGAAGGCTTTTCAAGCGCAAAAAGAAATGAAAAAATTTTTGCATGACATCTTGCATTGTTATTAGAACACAATTCAATTATGTTTGAAATAAACATATTCATTATTTGAACATACACTAGTCGTATTACAAGATGTATTTTGTAAGCTTTCAGTAGCAGAATTTTCATTTGTCTACATGACTCATGATGGATATTAATCTTGTGCGTGTTCGTTCAGGATAAAAATAATCCTACGATTGATTGTGCAGGCAACAGTATTAGATTAATACTATTATGTGTGATTTTACAGGTCTTTTTGACTATTTCATATTGTGAGCAGCATCAATTTATTACTACTGTAATTATCATCTAATCAATAGTTTCATGCATCGAAAATTGAGATGTATTTTTGGTGGGTATTACTATTGATAATGATAGAATAAACGATATATATATATATATATAAAAGAAAGAATTTTGTGCAATACACACGACATTATTTGGATGTTTATCGGATGAATAATGATTACGAAGAACATATAGACCCATCTTCAAGACGTAATCCCTCATAAAGAAGCTTCTCTGAGTATCGAAGTAAATTTTAATTGGAAAATAATCAGCTGAAAGGCGATAGTGAGTAATACGAAAGTTTAAGACAATTCATTTATTTAACGATTTGTTCACGTGTTCGAGAATTTTAGTACGTTTTAATTTCAAGAGAATACAGAGATTTATCTCTCTGTCTCTTTTTCAATGATGATCATGATTGACTAATGTTGAATTTCGACTTGAAATAATATGCAAACAAAGCTTTTGATAATACTTGCGCGTATATGTTCTATTTTATCACGATATGTAATCGTAAGAAGAAAAGAAAACGGTTGTTTTCTTTTTTTAATCGAACACTTTTCATAAAACTGAAAAACATCGTTTGAACTTATCGGTTAGAGATTATTTTCGATCGAACTGAATATTCTTAGATTTTGGCCAAATTTTTATCTTTTCTCTAGAAGATTCTCGGAGTATTATTGATTTTCTGCTAAACAATCACATAAGAACTTCTCATATTCCGTTATTTTTATTAAGAATCTTTTAATCAGAACTCTTCCGCATGCTTTTCCCGACTGTGTCATTGCTTCAGTCTCAAAACAAGTATGGTTCTAGATGAATGTAATTCATACTTAGTTGTAGGGACGTCATAGTTGCTTTTCTACAATATTCAAACAGATATGTTTCATGTTCTTGACAGTAAACCAATTGTCACTGAACTCATGTGAAATATGGATTAAATATCGAAAAATAAAATTCATTCTTAGTTATTTTCCTGTCATGAAGTCTATTCTCAATCACACTGACCCATAAGATAAAGTTTATAAAAATTCAGTTGTTCATATATTCGCACCGTAGACAACCAGCGATGCTTTCCGATGGATAGCATAGTATTCATTATTTATGAAGATAAGTATCAAAACTTAACCATATCATTTATGTAATCAGATCATTGAGCAAAAACATCTTTGTTTAGTTGAAGTTATTGATTATGATTAGTAGTAAAATCATTCGTACACGAGACCAAAATAAATACTAGATTTTACTTTATTTTGATAATTAATAAGATCATCAAAATAAATATCATGAATAGTCCTTACTGATATTTGATAAACATTTATCATCTATCTCTACAATAGACTTCGATATATTAAATTAAAAGGATTAGACGTGTATAAGAAAACAATTCAGATTAATCTTTGGAAAATTTTGTCACTTTTACGTATTTCATCATTGATTATAATGGTCCATAATGACTTAGACCAGTCTTACTTCACAGTATTTACCAACATGTGTTATGAAGAGTTTCCTATCGAAAATCGACATTCAATTACTTATGAAAACAAACTAAAACGTTGAAAACAAAATATCCTCTTAGATTTTAGTGATGTTTATTGTATTAGTAGTGCTTAAATATTTAACTAACTTCCTAATGAATATGACAGGAAATTAGAAACGACGAACATATGTTTCATTGTGGTAGATGAAAATTCGAAGTAAAGTATTCTGATTTCTATTGGTTTCTATGTGAAGAAAACTTCTTTACATTATTTGATTAAATATCTCTACTGAATCGTGATTCACAACAAGTGCTAAACATTCAAAATATGACAGTAAACCGTATGATGCCGAAGCTATAAAACAGTATCAATGATTTCAAGTGAGTAATCAAAACATTTCTAAGATATCCTACTTTTTCAGGGAAGATTAATTCATCAGGACTATTATTCTATAACACTATTACCTACTTTCAAAACATGATATATTTTTCGATACCAAATAACTACTATCTAATTTGTTTTGGTCTGTACATTTTATGAGCTAAGGCTATGCGTATTTTTAAATAGATAACATTTTACAATCATTTATGATTGACATTGGGAAGTTGGCTGCCACAAAAAAAAACAAATGTTACTTTCTTTTAACTATGACAACACGCTAACAATATGAAGTCACGCTAGCATCAAATTATATTAAAAGAGATCATTCGGATGTCATGAGTTTTCTGTAATGTATTCCACAGTTTCATAATAAAAAGGATTCATTTTTATCCTTTTGAAAATGATGATTAAGAGTCATGGGGTTTCTCGGCAGGCGATAAATTCTTTGAAGTTCGATTGAGTTCAATGTCTATTATTAACAGTAGTATGAACGTAATATTGTAGTTCTGTTTAACAGTTCTTGTAATTATCTGTGACAAAGAAACAAAGTCCAATCCAAAACGAACTATATATATAAATATCATCAGAATCTTTAAATATATATACAGAAACCAGTCAATTAAGCATACAATTTCGTTTTTATGAAATAAAAATAAAAGTTATTCATTTTTTGAATGAACTGATTATGAGATGCAGATATTAAACGAGTTAAGAATAAAATTCTTAATGAAGTTTATCAAATCAGTATTCTAGGCTAACACAAATCAATTAATTTTAAAAAAAAACAGGATAAGCACATAATGAAACCATTGATTTTTTGATAAACCGGCAGCTAACATTTGAAGAAGCTACTAAACTATCAGAATGGAAGAGTATACTAATGAGACAATAATTGAGATTGATGTTTATACTCGAATTCATCCATACATAGAGGTCTATAAAGGCATATGTTAAAATTGAAAACATGACTAAATATGTTATAATTCGAATTGTTGATTTAAACAACTAACTAGACATATTGAGTCATCTGCAATGAAATTACCATCAATAACTGTGGTATGTGTATTGGAGTCAAGAAAATATTCAACTTTTATTGAAGTAAAGTTTCTTAATTCTAAATAGTTCTATGAACACAAAAGAAATAAAACAAGAGTAAAATCAGTATTTTCATATCTAATTTTGTTTTGGCTGAGTTTTATAGGATTCGATGGAATAATTCGAGTAGAATATGCATTATTAGACAAATTATATATATATATATATATATATGACGACGTGTTCCTTCAACTGTTTTTCTTTGTCTTTATTTGTGTATTGCGTACTTCATGAAGTTTTTTTTGTCTTTCCTTCATCTTCTGAATTACAGTAATTAATTTCAGTTCATACGTAATTGTTAATTATTAAGAATTTCTTATGTCAGACAACAACTTAAATTTATACTATGTCCATCTGTTTCGTTATATTGACTTTCATACATTCTAAATACAACACAGCAAATGTCAATGAGTGTAAAACTACGCAATAATAGAATCAATATGATGATTATTATGTTTTCAAATTACAACAAATAGAAAATAATGCAATCGTACATTCTAAAATTCAATACCGAAATAACATGAAGTTTACTGTGAAATTATGCATATTACATAATATTATCATTAAATATTAGACATCAAATAAAAGGAAAAACCGACTTCAAAAGTAAATGAAAAAGAAAAAAATTATACTCCCATTTGCCATTAGGAATTCTAGAACTTCAATTATAATTCTTATAAGACTATTTATGAGATGGTAGTAGAAGAAAAAATAATCAACTTCTAAACAACAAAATCAGAATTCTGATAGCAATATTAATGTGACAGTTGAATACGTCATGACATAACTGTTACATGCTGTGGGAGTATCAAAAGTGCAAGATTTGAATACGACCACATATACACATTGTAACTTTTGAACGCATATAATAATAATGACGACAAATGAAGATGTGAATGGAAATACTATTATATGATTCGTGCCAAATAAAGATGTAACGGAAGTATACGCATAATGTAATAGATTAAAGTATCAAAAATGCAATACAAAGAAAGATTCTTTCATTTTTGACTACGAAGCATTACGTTCAAGTTCAATCGAATCATGTTCTTACGGAATAAGATAAGAAAGTTGATTTTGTGTAGACTAAAATTTTTAGTACTAATTGTAACGAAAGGATCTATATTAACTTCGTTTGTCAAGCACGACATGAGTTAATGAGAAATATTGCTCGATGAGTGCTTATGTGTGAGATTTTTTCATTGAAACAATATCTAATTTTAGAACTAAGTTAAATTCTGTCTTATTTCATTAGACAACTGTCGTTATAGAGTATTGTGGAGCTTAAATATATTTTTCGAAGGCATGAGTGAGTGTAAGTTTTAAGTCGAATTTTCCCATCTACCCGTTTCTCCCATTACAGATCGTAGTTAACACTAGCGTCCTGCTTTCTCTCACTCTCTCTCTCCATCAAAGATTCATGAAGAAAGTAGTCAATTAGATAATTTGTAAAATGATGAATTAGTTAATTGTTGACAAGTATTTAATATTTCTAATAATAGATAATTGACACACTACATGTCAATTGGTTCAAATTAATATTAAAAATTTGATAGTAAAGTAATTTTAATATGAGGTTTCAACCAAATAAAACTTGGGAGTGTACCTATGAACGATGCAACTTCTTATAATTTTGTTTTATTCATTTGTTTGATATTATGTTTTGGAAATCATAGTTATTTTTCAATGAACATAGTACACGAACCTTCCCGCCGACGCACATTTCAGAAGTTTTCCAAGTCCGAACGCATGAGAAATCTCAAGAATCTTTGTATCGGTTGCAAAAACTAATTAACCGGGATCAAAAAAGAAAGGATATTCAACAACTTACTTCGCTAGCAATCTACTTAAATACGTATTATAATAAACTCCACAATGGATATTTTCGAACCTGAACAATAATGAGTGAAAATCAATAAGTAAAACTAAAAATGAATTTCAAAACGAATGTTTCATTTCTATCTTTTATATTAATATCAAGAAGCTGAAGAAGAGATATCTGAGTTCCAAATTTTAGTCCCATCGGGTCTGTACTGACAAATTTCTTTTGGTTAACATTTCACGTCACACAAGAGAGTCCAACCCGATTATTAAATATTATTATTCATCGACAAACGTGATGTTATAAGAAAATAAATATACTAAAATGAACTTGCGCGTCACGATATGAAAGAATAAAGAAATAATTATTATAATCATATAATTGATAACCCGTTTCATTCAAAAGGTCTATCGTCAACTGATATTTTAAAGCTAGCATTTAGTTTTGGGAACGAAATGAAAATTTTGACATTGATTAAAGGAAATTCCTGAAAAAAACAATTCTTGGATAACATGTCAAGAAAAGAAAGGAGTCAATTCTTTTTTCATTTTTATGTAGTTCAAAAACAAAAATATATTAGCAAAATATTTCTCTTGAGATAGTATCAGAATTATTAGAAATAAGAGAATTCGTCTATGAATCATTCTTTATGGTAATTTTTATAGAATCAAAAAAACAAAAACTAATGACAATTATTGTCATTTATTGACAAATACTAATAGAAAGTTATGCGTAGATATGAATACGTCTGTCGACATCTTCATAGATGGATCTGCAGTGTAATTGTCGGGTTCTCTTTTTTTCTTCTCGTTTCTTACTTTCATATATTTTTTTTCTTTCGCAACTAAAAATCTATTATGTGTCAATGTCTTGTGCAAGCCTATAAGTCATTCGATTTTACATGAAACATGGCTAGTAATACAATGTCAAATACAACACGCATTGTTTGCATTAGTGATACTCATTCACGTTATCATTTTGAGCTTCCAAATGGTGATATACTTGTTCATGCTGGTGACTTCACTATGACAGGCACAGAGAGTGAAGTAACAAAATTTGTCGGATGGCTTAAATCTTTGACACAATATCGTTTGAAAATAATTATTGCTGGGAATCATGATTTGACACTTGAACCTGAATTTTATGAGAGATCATGGTCACGATGGCATCATAGAAAAAGAGAGAATTGTGAAAAAATCGGACAATTAATTCGCGATCCATCGTTGGCAACTGATTATGGTATTATTTATTTAGAAGAACAAGAATTTATTGATTCAGAAACAGGATTAAAATTCTATGGAAGGTAAAAGCCACTTGAAAATAAAGAACAACTTATTGAAAACTTATAACTTGCATGATTTTTTTATTCTAGTCCATATCAACCTTCATTTTATGATTGGGCATTTAATTTACCTGCGAATAGCCCTGAAATCAGAAGTGCTTGGTCGAAAATACCTAATGACGTCGATGTACTTATTACTCATGGTCCTCCTGCAAATATTCTTGATTTAACTTTTATGGGTGAACATGCCGGTTGTGCACAATTACTTTCACGTGTCAAACAAATAAAACCACGACTACATGTATTTGGTCATATACACGAAGGATATGGACGTGACGAAGAAGATTCGACTTTATTCGTTAATGCATCCATTTGTACTTTAGCGTATAAACCATCTCAACCACCGATTTGTGTCGATTTGGAAGTCAAGCGAACGAAATAAAACATTATTAATATTTTTTTTACAGATTTATTTAATATATATATATATATATATTTATATTTATATATGTATGTATGTATGTATGTATGTATATATTATATTTAAGAATAAAAAGATACGCGAAATAAATACACAATATTTAAAAGGCTGACTCACTAAAAATATACTGATTCGTAATAAGTAAATATTGAATGTCTTGCACGAACAACAGAAAAAAAAACAACAAACAAACAACATGGAAGGAGAAACAAAAATAAAGATATCAAGAAAAGCAAATAAGTACGAGAGGGTCAAAATAATACTGATGGAATGACAAAAAATGAAAACGAAAAACAAGACCTTAGATGAATAGAGATCTTTTCCTTTTTAATGTTTCTTTGTCAAAAGAGCAATCATTGCCTATTAACGAGTGCACGAATAACTCGCTTTATAGCGACTTTTGCAGAATCATCTCCAGTTGATTGATCTGTTTCATTATCTTTCGATTGTGCTGTTGTTACAGAGCTCGTTGTCGTAAGTAATGAAGGCGATGTCTTCTTACGGCTATGGAGACGACGTCTCGTTGATGGCTTATCCCCACTTGCACCTTCCATTGGAACACCGGATAGTTTTGCTACATCATTATTTCCCGATGGAATGGCTGTTGTTACACCACCGGATGGAAGAACAGGCGCCACTGATTTAACTTTTGATCCGATCCATGCTAAATAAGGAGCAAAAATAAAGATTTGCTTCTCTCATAAATATGATTTTCATATCGTGCTAGATAGTTAAAGCAGAAGATCCACATGCAAGTTGACGAATATTGAATAGGGACAATAAATACGAAAATAAAAAGTAAAAATAAAAACGACAGAATTTTTACCTATCACCACAATAGCAAAAATTATGCCCACGACTCCCATAATGATCATCATCTATTAATCCCCGTTACAATCAATCATCCAATTTGTTCTATCATAAGCGAAAGTTATAAGCATTTTTCTTACCTTCATATTTTTCCACCAATATTTTCGTTTTAATTTGCCTGCATGTTGTTCGAATTGAGCCGCATTATGTTGTAATTTATCTTACAAAGAATAGTAAATTAATATATTAATTGATTTTGTTTTCCCTATTGAACAAAAAACTATTTACCAGCTCGATCGTCGAGAAGTGACAAGTTTTTGTCACGTTCTAACACCTTATCAACATTTTGTCGCATTATGTCAACAACTTCATCAACTTGCGCTTGTTGTTGAGCAAGACGTTTTGAACCACCACCGCCACCGGCAGCAGCTGGTGGACCGCCACTACCATTTGTTGTCCTACGAAATAAGAAAAATATCATAAAAATTCATATTCGACACCAAAAGAAATATTGTTCATCTATCTACGTTTACGTACATGTTATAAATTAATTAAAATTAAACAAGATAATTATACAAAAATGAGTATCTAGAAAAAAAATCTCGTAATAAAAAAAAAAGAGAGCAACAAAAACTCAAGATGAAATAATGCAAAATATGACCCTGTGCTGTTAGATTTTCTTTTGCACACAGTTGCTTGGTTTAGAATGCAGTAAAATGTATGTGCGCATAATACATAGAAAAACAAAAGGCGCGTATGAATGAAAGATAAGATCGTATCAATGGACATGAACATGAGAGAATGTTTTTTTTTAAAGCATGGCATTTAGTAAATGAATGAAGTCCAAGGAGAAGAAGAAGAAGAAAAAGAACTAGAGCAAGAGAGATAAAAATCAAACAAACGAATTTGAATAGTTTTCTTTTTTGATGCATGAGGAATGAATGTAAATAAAAATAAGCATACAAGGATCGAAATATAACGTGTGATACATGTATATATATATATATTATTGATATAGTATATATGTGTAAATAAAGTGTCCTCGACAAAAAGTATTCTAAAAAAGACTAAATAAAAATTTTTAAAACAGATGAATTAGTATGATAAATGATTATCTAATGTTACAAATAATAAACATGTTTCTACCTTCATCGGTTTCATTTTCCATTATTGTTACTTTTAACCGATTGAGTAATAGCAACTAAATAGAATCATATATTTTATTTTTCTTTGTAAACTTGTTCAACAAATTTTTATTTTTTCGTTCATATTCTTACCAACAATAACAATGATCAGAACGATCTACATAAAAAGAAAAAGTTAATTTAGCAAAGAACAACACCATTTATTATTCATTACTTACAATAACAATAATCAGAATAATCCACATCTAAACAAATAAAATTAAAAAAAAGATTATTTAAGAAAAAAAACATTTCGTATTTTTTTTCATTCTAATAGATATAATAAACAACGATAATAGCCACAGAAGAAAATCTACCTCTATATTTTCCATTAACATTTTACGTTTTAAACGTTTTGATGTAGAAAGAAAGCCTTCCGATCCATACATCAATGCGTCTGAATAAGAAAAATAATCTTACTCATATTTACAAATGCATTCTCTTTTCGTAGTAAATGTTTTCTATTTAAAGCATTTGATAAAATGAAAACTTATCAAATTACTTACCTTGAGATTTTTCCACCAATATTTACGTTTTAATTTACCGGCATTGGTCGTAAATTGTGATGCACCAGTTGATAAAATTTCTGAAAAACAATTTTTTTTCCGTAGCAAAAAGTCAACAATCAAAATAAAAATCATATTAATAGCAAACAAATCGATAGCAGCGCTTAAACTATATCGATTGAATTTTATTAAACGTACCTGCCCGATTTTCAAGCGTAGTTAATTTGGCATCACGTTCCAATACTTTATCGAGATTATCTTTCATAACATCAACGACCTGTACAATACATGCATACATAAACAAAATGACATGAAGCACGGTGTTAAGTAAATCATTGGAAATGGATACAAGTATTTTATTTATAGATTAATATCTATTTTTAGAGACAAAGTAAAAATGACTAAACAACAAGCTAACCTGATTCACATCAGCTTGAAGATTATCGAAGCGTTTTGTTGATTGATATTGTGTTGCACGCGGTGGATTTTCATATGATGATGCCCTAGAAATAATTTAGTATAGTTTCTAATAAATGCAAAACTACGTAATTATTAAAATGACTAACATTTTTTATATTCAATTTCTCTTGATCAGAATGATGTAGAAATCTGAAAAACAACAATAACACGTCAAATCAAACATCCGGCAAACTGGTAAAGACAACGACGCCATATTGGCCTTACTGTCATCTTTCCTGCGCGAGAGGAGAGTTTCATAGATTAGAGATACTAGCGACAAACAGAACATTTATATTAATACTGTCATTTGATAGAATCATTTGTAAAAATTAGCCAATCATAGAAAAGAAAACGACATACATATGCCTATCATACATGCATGCATGCATGTAGTACAATTAGACTTGTCGTGACGAATTTTCATGTCTAAGAAAAAGAAAAAAAAATATGAAATGAATACAACTAATATTTTCTCTCCACATATTTTCAGATGTCTTCAATAAATTTATCTGATGATTTATTGAATAATTTCGAAGAATCAATCAAATCATATATTGCCTTTCTTCTTCAAGATCCGTGTTCAGGTTCAAGTTCAGCTGTAGCATCTAGTTCAACATCGGAGAATAATGCAGCTTCTATTGAACAACACATGCGACGTATATATGAAGCTGCAAATGAAATTGAATGTAATTTATTACAGTTAAAAGGCTTGGTTAATCGAAAATTACCTGAAGAACAAATACTCGAAAATATAAATGATTTAAGAACACATATTGAACGAAAAGAAGTATTAGTCAGAGATTTTAATCAATATTTAAATGATGCTATAGCGGATTTCAGCGTTGAAAATACTGAAAGTCTTAATGGATTACTTGATGAATTAAGTCGAGGCATAACGACAACATCGAGTTTGGCGAATTCGGATCTTGGTGAAAATTTATCCCAAGCAACAACAACGGCAGCAAGTCAACCATGTCAGTAATTAAATATATACATATCTACCTATTTTTCTTCGTGCAACAAATGTCCGATCTTTCGAAAGAGAACAAGTCTATCTATGAGTTAAGAGCAAAACAATGATGAAATATAATTCCCAACCATATTTGAAATGAATTACTTCACAAAGTTACCTAGAAATTCGCTAGCAATGAAATCATCTGCAAAACATTCAGAAATAAACATAGAAAATGTTCTAATTATTACAATGCACTAACGTTTAAACCAAAAACCATACTTCTACTTCAACAGTTCTAAATCGATCTATACATATATCTTCATTGAATACATTTTTTGATTGACCAAAAATACTTCGTAAAAGACTATTTTTGAGTCAACATTTTATCAGAGAATTCTTTCGAAGACTCATTATTTGAACTAATG
Source organism: Rotaria macrura (assembly GCA_900239685.1). NCBI lineage: Eukaryota > Metazoa > Rotifera > Eurotatoria > Philodinida > Philodinidae > Rotaria > Rotaria macrura. The sequence goes on along the minus strand of OENT01000081.1, from coordinate 105,592 downwards.
TATTACTATTTGTGTCTCATTTGTTAAGTTATTTTAATTTTATGAGTTGAATAACTGACCGGTAATACACAGATAGAGCAGACAGTCGATTTTCGTTGCGTGCAAAAGAAATAATAAATCCTGTGAGTCACTCCATGTTAATGAATTTTAATCGAGAGGCTGTGCACCTTGAAAGTAACGGTTATACTCTTTTGGAAAAGACAAAAGATACATACCTAGAGAAATGAGCGAACCAGTTCGTTTTCTATTTGAAAATATTGATTGAAGATATTAAAGTAATGATGTTCAGGCAGCTAGTATTCTTTTTATGGTAATAATACTTCCATTTTTGTTCGATATTAAAGAGCATTTTCCATTTTATTTTTGAACGAAACAAAATAGGGAATTCTTTTTAGTAGTTTCCGTTTATTCTCGTAATTATTAAAACAAAATTAGATAGGTCAACACAGAATATACTGAAACCTTATAAATGGTTAAGATCAGTTCTTCTTGTTTTCTCAACTTCAGTCATGCTCGTAGATCGTTAATCGTTGTGTCTCTATATTATTGTTCTTTTATAAATTGTCTATGTTTATTTCTTAATATACATATATATGTTGATTTACTATTTTAGCGCTTCTTGGTAATATGGCACTTTCAAATCCTCCTGCGTCAGATTCTTCTCAAGACTCTCTTCGATCATTTCTAACCTAATTCAAAAATAAAAGAACACAATTCGTTATGAACGTATTTTTTTGTCGTCTGTATCAAAAAAAAAAACAAAACTAAAAATATAATCCTAAAAAGAGAATTATGTGATAGGCAAACATTTGACGTTTTCAGATAGTCTAATCTCCTCATACATGGATCGACGTATTTTATGTGATAATTTAATTGAATGGGTATATAAGAAGAGTTCGATTTGACACATTGATTTGTGATTGGTTTTTTTTTGCTCTTCTTAATAGATGAAAACATTTAATTTAAATGAAACAGTAAATGGTATCGAAGATCTGACTAGTGGCATACTCATTGCAATATGCTTAAATAAAATGTTCGTGAACGATTTCCTTCTGTTATTTTTATCGAACAAGAAAATAGTCTTTTTTTTTGTCTGTTTAGTGATTCAATTCATTTTAATCATATTTGGTTACAAGAAATTCTCAGTCATATAACAGATAATTATCAAAAGAAGGTAACTTTTTCATATTTGCAATTATTTATCTGAAATAAACTTTAGATCAATAATCTGAAAGATATTCTAAGAACTATAACAAATTACTATGCTAAAGTAAATGTCATTGGTTGAATATAGATTTCATTCTCCTAATTTACTGATCATATGCATAGGTACTCGATCAATCTCTGTCAAATTTTCAAATGCCTAATATAACCATGATCGGTAGAAGATAATCAATGAATTCAATCTCAGTTCTTTTTTTTTCTTCATTGTCTTACCATTCTAGTTGAAAATCTTGATGTCGTTGAACTTAGTCGATTTCTACAACTTGTATTGGGTTGTGCTGTTAATTGTCATCGAAAGCAAATCTATATAGAAAATATTATGTCAATGGAAAAGTCACGCCAATATATTCTCATGAATGCTATTCAAGAAGTAAATAAATAATCAATGAATAATCACAATTACCTTTTTAATTTTTTAGTTAATGATAGAAGACAATCGAAAAAAACCTCAAGATTTTTTTGACATTGAATATCAAGTAAAATTTAGAAGTTCTTAGTTGAAAATAAAAATTTCGTTTTAATCTTTTTGTTTCAGTTCAGATATACACGAGAAGAACTCGATCGAATTTCTACGGCTAAACAAGATATTGAAAAACGTTATTGTGAACTTTGTTTACAGGTTTATATTTAATGAAAAAAAAAAAGAAATCAATGTTTAACGATTTTACACTGTTTTTTAAGATGTGTACCATTCAAGATGAGAAACATAATTTAATTGAAGAAATAAAACAATTAAATGACCGTTTACAAGGATTTGAAAATATTACAAAAGACGAGTAATGTTTTGAAATTTCTCTTATGATAACTATAGTTTCTCTTCAAAGATACTCTCATAAAGATAAACTTGAAATAGATAGACATGTGCACATGATAATAATCTATGGAGGAAAATAGAGTTTGTCAGAAACTTGAAGTTTTTATAGATGATTCCATAAGTAATTCTAATGATGTACAATTTTGAGGATCAAGAAGTGCATGATATCAGATTATTTTCTCTTGTTTACGATTTATGCTTTTAAAATTATCAATGATCGTACTGTTTTCATGTCATTATAATTATTTTTGTGATGATCTATTAAAAATAAATATGTGTAAACAATAGGTTCAAATGTCGTCGGTGTTAATGTCACTAAAAACTAACACAAGACATTGAAGCATTATATGAAAATCTTAACAGAGTTCTTGTTTTTTTTTTCTAATTTGGAAGTAAATTTCAGAATAATTTCTATCATTTGAAAAACAAACTAGTTGGCGAAATTTGATAAATAGTAGCATTCGATGAATTTACTTGTTCGATACGCATTCGAAACACTACGCTTATATACATTTCTATTATTCAAGTATATCTAAACGGATCTTCGTTCAGATTCGACACATATACGAATTTGTTCTATATTCCACTTTTAATTGTCGATGAAAATTTAGTTCGAAATTGTAACAACAATCTCACTCAAATATTCGACGTTAACATGTTTTTATGAGAGATACGCATCGCTAATCTCTTATTAATATTACTAGCTACTATTTCTACGATTCTTTATTACCAAAAAAGAAAAAAACAACATCGATTTTTATCTTTTTGTTGTTTTTTTTTGCATCATAGACTTGTAAAGTTTACTGTGGATTGAAAAGATTTATCTTAATAAATACAATAATAATGTTGAAATCAATTTTTTGAAAGAATAGTATATCGTTTCAAACACTAATTCTCTGTTATCCATTCATTTAGTTCTTATTACTGCTTTTGTCTAGTGACAATTGTGATGTTCTAAACAAAATAAAATTGAATTAAAAGTTAATGGTAAATTTCAAAATTTTCATCGATTCCCGAAGATTGATTAAAGTACAATGCTGCAGTGAAAGATAACTAGGTTGAACAAATACTCTAGAAGTTACTCAATGAAAGGTACAATATATCTTCCACAAAATAAACGAATGACTAAAAGTTTGTAATCTAGAATATTTTTGATAGTATCCTATACGGAAGAAAAATATAAATTTTAATTGTAGAGAAATTTCTAGGATACCTATTAGTTTGTGCAATTCTATCTCATCGGAAGTATTAGAAGTTGCGCGTTCGATCTTCTTGACGTAGATAATATGTGTTGCAAAAGAAGTACAAAAGTGTCAAACCCTGTTAGACCATTTTGAAGATTTCTAATACATCAGGGTTGTTTTTTTTTAATGAAAAGAGCAATGTTTCAACTAAAAATTTTGTGACAGACATATTTTGTCAGGATGCACGTGAAGACGAGAACAAGCCCAAAATCTAGTACCTCTAAAAACGTTCGCGCAACTTCATCATCCAATAACATCGATTTCTAGTTTTAGTGATTCTTTTAATAGTGAAAGAGAATGAAAAAACCATGTTGAATAATGATTTTTTCAGCATAAAGAATGGTCTTTCTAATTGTGTATTAGAAATTAAATTGTTCTTAGTTTTTATGATGAAATATTACTTTTTTTGAAATAGACTAAAAAATTTGGCTATTCTCATTATCTGACCATTGTGCATTGGTAAAAATTATTGTTTGCATCAATTTCTTGTTCAGATTCTAAGATTTCACATATTTTGTGTAAATAAAGCAAAACGAAATTCAGTTCATGCATGCTTTCTCTAGTGATAATGACTGATATTCTTGCAGACTAACGGTTCTTATTAAACAGTCGACTTCCAAAAAAAATTTTAATCCTTTCAGTCTTTGACTAAAGAGTCAAGAACGGATTTTAAATCTTTTTAAAAACTTGATATCGATAGAGTTTTTTTTATGTTTTACACTTCCTTGTTTTCAGATTCGTCTTAACAAAATATCTCTGGTACAAAATTTGTAGTTCATACATTGCTCTTTTAATTAAAAACAAATTTGCATGGATTAGAAATCGTCAACATGGTCTAACAGTGTTTGACATTTTTCCATTTCTTTTGCAACGCATGTTATGTTACACCTACCTTATCTATTTTTAAATGCATTAAACTTAACTTTCATTCTTTTCTTTTTTTGTTCAATAGACAAGAAGGACAGGAGTCGATGGATAAAAATAAATCTATCAGACGTAAGAGAATACTAAGAACAGAACAAAAATTTAGTAAAATCATCAGTGTATGATGATGTTTTTCATAGTCATTTTATTTTCAAAGAGAAATTATGCGACGGATTAAGAATGTCAAGAGAAGGAATTTTCTCAAATCGAACTTTGTTGCCTAGCAATGTAAATAAATTCTCTGTGTAATAGAAAAGTCTGAATCTTATATATATATTTGAATGTGTAAACTCTCGAAAGTAAAGATGTCCAAATAGTTTTCGAATTTTGAATATTTTATTTTGTTCTATTCACAAAATGTTCTCCAATTAACAGCTACATCCGATCTCGTATAGTCATGCAAATTTATTTACATATATAGACATCATGTCATTCGATGGGTAGTAATATTGTGAAGTTTCATTTTATAATATGTCAATAACCACGGAAGCATAAAAAAATCTATTGAAGCCATTCAGAATAAAGCACCATGCTCACATCCGTTCTAGAAAACTATTGCAGAGAGTTTTTACACGTCAAAGAAGGTCAACAATAATCTGTAAAATAGAACGTGACTTGTTTGAGGAAAATAGTGAACTTTTAAGGATATTCAATTCTTATTCATATACACACAAAAATCATTCCTATATGAAGACTGAGTAAAATAAAACTGATGAGTAAACGTAGTTGCATCTAATTTGAATAGTGTTTTCAAACAGCATGCTATTTCTTAACTCTTATAGAGATACTCAATCATTTTGATGTTGTCGTCTGAAAATTCCTAAGTGTGCATTAATACTATAGCAGTTGAAATGCAATAAGATAATTTAAAACAGTTCAAAAGAACTAGTTCAACAACAAGACTTTAAAAATTGGTTCTATCGCGAGTGTAGTTATGATTTGAAGATAATGAAACACACACTGTGACTTATTCAGAAGAGCAGAGTTTTACAGGAAGTCTATTGCTTGATTGTTGATGTCGTTGTATTCTAATTCATTTAAAATATTGTTCCATCATATCAAGTAAGGTTGAAAATAGTTTGAAAATTTATCTTGTTCGGATTAGAAAGGCTGAGTATTTTAATACGTCTTTCCAGCGTCTGTCCAATATCAGAATACTAATGCGATGCAGATTCTTTCATTTAAAGATGCATTCTCCCAGTGTTCGTCATTGATTGCCTGGATGTGACAATAACTATGTACGCTCTATGTCCGAACATCAAATTTTCTTAAGGTCAACTTACATTTGAAATAAATTTAAATCAGTTTTTTAAATATTAAATATACATACCATTCAAAGTTAAGTTAAATTAAATTATCCTACTTCTTTATTACATTTCATATTAGTCAGATAAACACGCGAGAAAGAACCACAAATACATGATGAAGTATTAATAATAATCAACTCGTGAGCAAATTACATGTAAACGTGTTCTTAGCTTACGATATTTTCGAGTACATTGTTCATTTTTCTTTTGTTAAAATTTCAATATGTTTTTCTACGTGGTTACTTACCTTATGTCAAATAAGAAAATAGAATAATTTAGTATGATTAAAATGCAGTTAGATATAAATCGAATGAAGAAAATTTATATTTAGAGTAAATTAAGTTTTTATATCGTCTAGATTCATTTTTTTACGTATACATCTGGAAAAGAAATTAAAAGCTTTTTTAATTCAAATCGATGTGTTAGCTATGGCTTAGTTGTATTAGAATCGAATTTTTTGTCGACATTGAACGAGCTAAAAACTGTTATTCATTTGACTGATGAGAGAGAGAGAGAGAGTATATCCAGGTATCATATCGCATATGTCTGTAGACGATAGATTTCACAGAGTTATTAAATACTTTTGAATGGTCTGGTTTTCTAGCTTTCTGTTCTCGAGTTATAAGTTTTTACTTCATTTTGGCCTATAGGTATAGAATTTTTCAGAGAATCTACTTGATCGAATTTTGAAGTGAACTTTTGTTCATAGACAGACTTTATAAGCACTACAAAATTCCCCAAAATTTGAACTCCATAAAACGTATCTTTATCAAAATATCAGCATATCATGAACATATCCCTACTTTGAAGCAGAGCCGAAAAAAAAAACGTTTCTTTAAAATGTGAACATCTTAATATCAATACGTTTGATTGAACTCACACTATGGACAATGTCTAATGCATATAAAGCCTGTGTATGAACAAAATTCGATTATGTAGATTCTCCGAAAATTCCTATTCCTATAGGCCGAAATCAAGTAAAACACTCATAGCTTGACAGTAGAATGTAAGAAAACCAAACCATGAGATCTGTCATCTGTGGACACACTCGATCTAAAAGCAATATGACACTTTGATACGCTCCCTCGTGAGCTAGACTAGCAGATAGAGAAACTTTATAGTGATAGTAGGTGGTTAATATTGAAAGTTGTGAATTTCTTGAAAAAACCTCACCTGTTAGGATATATGAGAATATCAGAAGTTTATCAAAAATAAGTCGACTCTTAGATTATAATCGTATTTGTTAATTTTCAGTTCTGTTCCAAGAGATCGTTATATAGTTTTACAAAAAACACTTCAATCTCAACAAGAAGAATTATTGAAACTTGAAACCGGTAAAAAAGAACGTCATTAATTTTATTCATTCATATTTGATTTTATGCTTTGACAGCTTTAGAAGATTACAAAACTAAATTCGATATCCAACGTAAAGATAATGAAAATCTTCTCAAACAAGTAAAAATTCTTTTCATTCTTTCAAAACAAACTATATGTATACCCTTACGAATAAAATCAATTTCATTTTTAGAACAATGATTTAATGATCTTAGTTGATGAGGCAAAAAATTCTAAAGATGAATTAGATATCCTTCGACATAAATGTGAAAATATGGTCCGTTTTTCGAAAAACTTCTCATTTTGAATATGAGTATGTTTTTTGTTTTCTCTTAAATTATAGATTCAATTAGAATCAATTATTGATACGTATACAATTCGATTAAAAGAAATGTCTAATCTTCGACAACAGGTAAATTATTTAGAAGAAACAAATAGATGTTTACAAGATGAAAAACGGCATATCGAACAAATGAATAAACAAAACAATTTATTACAAAAACAAGTTGAATTTAATAAGAAAACAAATGAAGATTTATATAAACGAATAAATGACTTAGAGTGTTTGGTTGATAAAATGGAATTCGAAAAAAAGAGAATCGAAGAAAAATTACATATTTCCTATGCTGAAAAATTTGTAAGAATAATTTTCAATCGATTACCTCAAAGTCATGTGTTATATTATTGTTCTTTAAATAGAGTCTAATCAATCAAATTCAAACATCAAAAGAAATCAGTGAACAAATACCAATCGTTAATGAAGACGATGGTAATGATTAAATTAATTTTGAATATTTGAATTTTTTCTTTGTTCACTTTTTATACAGTCATTGAAGAAATCCTTTCAAATAATCAAGTCACTGGATCACTTGAAGATATCAATATTTCTACGTTGCCAGTTGAAATTCGGTAAATAAATAAAAATATTAGATATTCTATCGATATTGTGTACTAAATGTGCATGTTCGAGTTTTCATTTCTCATAGATACAATATTTAAATGTATCTATCAGATTTCTAACATTATCGGAAGTAGAATAATTTGCTCGAAAGTGTTCAAATTCAGATTTCTCACTTATTCTCAAGTTTAACATGATATGATAGTAATTCTAAATGTAACTATGACTAGACCGATACGTATGTTTCTTATAATTATGATGCAATCATACAGTTATCATTGATTGTAGCTCATCAAATCGATGAATTCTATCGGCTGGTTGAAGATTTTGATTTCCAAGTGCTATTTCGACTAATGGGTATTGCAAAAGTTCCTCGACAAATGTTGAATTCTGTTGTATTTAGTCTGAAAGCACCATAAAAGCTAAATTTTGTTAAATAAAATGTAGCTTCTACTCTGAAAGGATATGTTTCATAGATTAGTAGCAAAGACAGATGTTTCCTTTTAAATTTTCATAAATTACATAAAACGCAGGCTAAACAAAGTTTCTAACAGTCAACAGACAGCATATACCAGCAATAGAATGTATTTATGAGCTAAAATGACTGACTGACCGACCGATATTTCGAGAAAAAGTTTCAATTCAAACGGATTTTGCTTTAGCGAAATTCGGTTTCCTGAAAGATCCCTTGCATATATTTCAAAGCATTTTGCAGTCGTACGATTCAGAATTTAAGCTATTGAGCTTTCTCAAGACACTGAGTTGAATGAACTTTTTGCTCATATACTTGAAGTTCAGTAAAAGTTTGATCTCTGTCGTAGTCAATCTTTTCTCAGTTCCTGTTGAAGGAAATTTTTAATATGATAAGATTTTTGAGCAATGGATATACATATTTCCAGAAAAATAACAACAATTACTTTTCTATGCCAATGGTTCATAACAAAATTCAAGTTAAATCCATGATTCTTATGTTGTGTCACAAACCCATATCATTTTGTACTTAATGTATACAGAACAGTTGAACATTTTCCATCTAAGACAAAATGTTAAGCATTTGTTTAACGAAATTAAAAGCAAAAACGTAAAAATTTTCAGAATGTTTTGAAAAACTGAATTGATTTTGCTACTGGTATAAAAACAGCAGTCTCAGAAACGTATCATCTTACAGTAGAAGCCAAGGTCTATCTGCTAAAGATAAAATTAGTTGTGTCTATTGCTCTCCGCTCAAGTACGACAGAATTCGATACGTGTCTAGAAAATTTCACAACACTCGTTAGATTGAGTCCTAAGGATAGTTTTGTAACGGTTATGTGTAATAATTAATTAAACAATATAACTACTACAACATTTTCTATACGAGTGATAATCATAGATGAAGGATTTTCTGAATCTTTTAGCGACTATTGTATTCAATTACAAAACGAAAAAAAAGTGTCGAGAAGTTTGCAAACTAAACATGGAAGCAACGAAGATATAGAGAATCTTCAAGCAAACTATGAACAACTCAAAAATCAAAATAATCAATTGCAAACTGAACTTTGGTAATAGTTCTTTGTTACTTTTTTATTCAGATCATTTTTCATCAAATTCTTGTCGTAGGATGTCAAAACAAAAATTTCTTGAATTAGAAACTTCACTCAATAGCACAATATTACCATTCGACAATAGAGTTCTAGTCACTAATCGTGAACAACCAAGTAATCAATCAATAGCAAGTCATGAAAATAATAAATCAATACGAGAAAAGAAACAACTTGATGACTTACAAAAACGATTGAATGATGCGGGTTAATATTATTGACATTGTTTTTTTTTCTAACCTATACAAATAAAACTATATTTAGAACAACAATTAAAAGAAAAAGATGTGCTTCTATTAGCGCAAAAATCTGAAACACATGCAATCGAACTACGTTATATGCAATATTTAGAAAAGGCTAAACTCGTTCTATGTCACATGGATTATCGACATTCTCATACAGTCAACAATCAAGAACTTGAATTGTTACGTAGAAAACTTCATGAGAAAGATCGATCATTAAAAGATCTGGAAGTAAGCATTTCTGTTGCTACACAATTCAATTTAGAAAAAGACTAATTCTATTTGTTAGAAAGCACATGAAAAACTCAAAAGTTCAAAGGAACAACAAGAAAAATTATTTATCGGTGCATGGTGTTCATTGGTATGTTAGACTATTCATAGAACAATAGACGATATAGTTTATTTTTAGGCTAGCAAATGTCAAAGATATGAATTCGGAGAACGATTAAAATCTAATGAAAAATAATCAACACCTACCTATCAACAGCATACGAAACTAGCAAATAAATCTGGCCAACTGATGAAAAAAAGCAATACATTCTGTAATAGCAATTTCTAATTGTAGTCTTTCTCATAATGCAAACAGTGAATTTTTCTCATTTTTCTTTTTCGCCATTGATATTGTTTACAGATATTAAATATTGAACTGTATATATGTTTGTATTGGATATAATCTATGTATTAATAGATTCTTTTTGTTGTATATCATTAGTAGTAATATAATAAAAGATCAATTTTTCTAGATGTTAAGATTTGCTTTTTACAATCAACTAAACTATGTTCGTTGTAGTCAAGTTATTTTACAACGCTTTCTATCGACACAGTCATCGGCGAAGACAACTGCTCTACCTGTGGGTACAGGTATAAGTACTGTACAAACATCAAATAGTCTTCCAGTACTCTATGTACCAAGTATAATGTCACGTATAAAAATGAAACTTGGCCTACAAGGAGAACTTCGTGAACCACAAAAAGTTCTATATCAAGCCGTAACCATATCCTACTATATGATTGCTTCGTCGGTTGATTTTGATGCCATCCAACGTGAACTTGATATGCCAGATGTTTTTGCATCATTTGGAACAATTATATTTCTACATGTCTGGTTTTTACTTGTTCGATATGTTCAATTAGGTGAGATTCAAAATAAGACTCTTTTTGTGTACTCAAAAAGTGAGTAGTCTAGAATCGGTCAGTGTGTCCGCCCGTTAACACGATAACTCTTTACAAATACATTCGATTGAGCTGAAATTTTGTGCACAGAATTGTCTGATGAATATCTCGGTCGAGTTCGAAGATGAGAAGGATCCGGCAAGAAATGGCTGAGTTATCGAAAAAATTGTCATTTTTCACCAAGCAATCCCTGAGGTGGGGTACAGGGACTTTTTCAAAAAAAAACTTTTTTCTCAGAATTATCCACAACTTATGTAAAGTGACTCAGTTTTTAACGCTGATTCCGAATCTGATATTAGTTTTGAACCAAATCGCAGCTTTCTAACAAAACATTGGCTGCAAAAAGGTCTCAAATGCACAAAAACTGCATCTAGAAACCAAATTGCCTAGATATGTCTGAGATGATCAGTAGTTTTGGAGTTTCCCAAAAAGGTTTACCAAGATACTTCATCCGTGCACACATTCTAGAATGACTAATTTGTCTCATTCACTTTTTGAAGTACACATAACTCTCGGACATAAGTCCGAAGTTTTCACATTTATTTTAATCAGATTTGATTAGAATTCTTTTTGCATGATTTCATTTGAAAACTATATTGACTTTAAACTTATAAATGAATAAAATTGTCACTAAGAAACTAAAATGAATTTATCATAATAAAAAATTTTCATAGAAAATATAACTGTCATTCTTGACATTCAAAATTTTCGAATTGAACATATGCGATTCTTGAAACGAATGATTCATCTTACCGTAATGTGTTTGTTTGTGTAGGTCCGACTGGTATATTTCTTCGTCGCCAATTGGCTCGTACCATGTGGATCGATCTTGATTTACGTGCTCAACAAATTCTTCCTGGTCAAAGCAAAAGTCGTCGTCAACAATTAGAAGAATTACGCTCGGAAATGAATGCATTCATGTTAGCATTCGACGAAGGTGTTGTTGATGATGATACAGTATTAGCCGCTGCTATATGGAGACATTTTCGTCATTTTCAACCAACATCACTTGAAATTCTTGTTAAAATGGTGGCATATGTGAGAAAGAATATACAACATTTAGAACAATTACCCGACGAGAATTTTATAAAAAATGGTTATATTTACTTTTTACCATTGGATGGTGACGTTGTTGATACGAAATTTGTCAATCAACATTATCTTGATTTTAAAAATAAAACAAGAGGATTTATAAAAAATTAATCGAGTACGAAATAGTATTTGTCTTTTTAGATAAATCGATTTAATATGACGACAACATTTGACCGTTTGACCGATGAAAATCTTGCACAAAATATGGAAAATGTTTTAGAAATAGTATGCAAAATAGGAAAAGGGTAATCTATTAATAATGAACATCATCCATCTATTAATTATGTTGTTATCTTAATTATTTAGATCATATGGAAATGTATTCAAAGCGAAACATCGAGAAACCGGTCATTTTTTAGCAATAAAACAAAGTAGATCATAATCGTAGTTTGAATTTATATTCAATGAATAATTGTATTTCTAGTACCAGTCGAAAGTGATTTACAAGAAATTGTCAAAGAAATTTCCATTATGAAACAATGTGATTCACCATATATAGTGAAATATTTTGGAAGTTATTTTAGAGATGCCGATCTATGGGTAAACGAAATTAGAATCGATGAATAATTCTTTGTTTTATTTTTATTTTTCTTCTTGTTAAAAAGATTGTAATGGAATATTGTGGAGCTGGTTCAGTATCAGATATCATAAAACTTCGAGGCAAAACTGTGATTATCTTAATCTAGAGAATAAAAATAAAACGAATCAAATTAGTTTTTATATTTGATGATTTTAGTTGAACGAACAAGAAATAGCTGTTATTTTGAAATATACACTTAAAGGATTACAATATTTACATTTATGCAGTAAAATTCATCGAGATATTAAAGCTGGAAATATTCTTTTAACCAACGATGGCCACGCTAAATTAGCTGATTTTGGTGTTGCCGGACAATTAACCGTAATTTCAGAAGATTTTCAAGAAAATCTTTTCATTTCTATCTTTCTCTTTTATTCTAATAGGATACAATGGCAAAACGAAATACGATGATTGGTAATGAGATTAAAATAATACATAGTTCATTTTCGAGGTGAAATTTTTCATTTTTTGTTCTCCTATATTTAGGCACACCGTTTTGGTAAGAACTACTAAAAATCTGCTAAATACGGAATACATTTAAGTCCTATTTCATTAGGATGGCACCAGAAGTAATTCAAGAAATTGGACATGGTGTTTTAGCAGATATATGGAGTTTAGGTATAATTGTATTTTTTTTGTATTCAGTTGAATAGTTCAAATTTAGAATCCAAAAAGATACGAAGTGTAAAGTCATAAAGAAATTTTCATGCATCATTTCGTTTCTGTTCAAATCAAAAGGAGTTTAAGCGTGCATCAAAACCGGTAATTACTGGGTTGAGTTCCAAAGTCATCGATAAGAAAAGAAAGTAGTACATTCTTGTCCTAGAGAAGAAAAATACTCGAAACAAAATAATGAGAAAACTGTCAAAAAGACTCATTACAGTTGAATGACTATCTCCTAGTTAGTACTATGTTTTATTTTGGGAATACTAGAAAAATTGTTTGTCAACTTTTAACATTAAATTTAAAATGCTAGAGATTGCATTTACTAAAGATAATTTATTATGACTTAATTGCTTCAATCCGGAGGTATAATAGTTTGGAAAACTTGCCTTTGTCACTGCAAGTATAAATGAACTCATTTCCTATTCCTATTTTAGATAAGAGGCAAATCAAAAGGTTGGAAGCCTTCATAATGAACTATACTAGTCGTTGTAAGATTTATGTCTTTGAGAATCTTGAATTCAAAATTCTAGAACAAAGTGTTCCAGATGTTCTGTAATATTTAATTTTTAATGATTAAAGTAAAATCACCAGTGTACAGCTAAGAGATAGAATTGTATAGTTCATGCAAATCTTCATAGATCATTATAAAAATGGCTTAACACTTGGAAGATTTTTTATGTTTTTATCCTTGGAACATAATTACGCATATTGAACGATAATGAGTAAGCTATACGTAAAAGTCATGATGGTATTAACATGAAAAAGTACGAACTAATGAAATTATACCTGTAAATAGTAAGCGCGACTAGTACTTTCGGAATTTATTATCTGTATACATAAGTTAAATCAATAGTTTTAATAGCAATAGAAAAATAGTAAAAAACTAGACAGAGAAAGAAAATTCGTTGCAAGTCTAGAAACTAAAAATGATCATTCCATTCGTGATCCGTTGTCCTCGAAAAACAACATTGAAATACAAGAGATATTTCACTGAATTTGTTTGTTACTAATGTAATCAAACTGAAAAATGGATGGAACTTTCACCTTTTGATCTTCTCAAGAGACTGTACTGAAAATTGTTTTCATTATTCATGAATATTTTTAGGTATTACAACTATTGAAATTGCTGAAGGCAAACCACCATATAGTGATATTCATCCTATGCGTGTAAGTTATTAGCTAATTGAATTGTCTTGAAGTAAAAATACAAGAGAATGTTGATTTTGTTTTAGGCAATTTTTATGATTCCATCTCGTCCACCTCCAACATTTAAAGATATGTCACGATGGACAGCAGCTTTAAATGATTTCGTTTCGAAATGTTTAGTGAAAAATCCTGATGCACGTTCAACAGCAACTGAATTACTCGGCGTAATTAATCAATCGATTGTATTTGTCGGCATGAATATTTTGTTTTTCTTTTCTATTAGCATGAATTCATTCGTAATGCTAAAGATATTAGTATTCTAAAACATATGATTGATGAAGTTCGTGAAATTCAAGAACGAAATCGATCGACATTACCACCGAATTCACCAACAACAGTAACAACATTTCATAATGGCGTTTTAACTGAACGTCCTATAAGCAGTGACAGTACATTAATGAACAATAATCAAGATGAAACAATCGTACCTGAACATCAACAAAAAACATTCATAAGTACAAATACTAATCGACAAGATACAGAAACTGATACATTTCAATCAAGTAGTTGTAATACGATGATTGAATTATCATCGGAATCGTCCGATACAATGATTATTAATGAAAACGGAACTGAAACAGAAAATGATGCCGATAGTCAACAAGATACACTTAAGGTAGATATAGTTAATTGCTCGGTTTTTTTTCTCCTATTTACTCATATCTTGTAATAGAAACATCAAATCTAGTGTCTAGCTACGGCGCTTCTCGTTTCACTGTGCTTGAAAATCGAAACAAAATAAAAGAAACCTATTCTTATCGAAAATTAGTCTTGGTATAAAATTTCGAATTCTTGCCATATATATCGTTGTTGTTAAAATACCGTTTCTTCAATGAGAATAAGTTCAAGAATTTGAAATTTCATTCATGAAAATCTGTACATAGCAATGTATGAACAGAATATTTTCTCAATTTCCAATGTCTAGACATGATTGAGTTGATCTTCATTTTAATTTCATAGATATCAAATAAACAACAATCATCTAATTTAATATCTCCATTTTCGAATTCCAATATCAATCAAAAACAACGAGCAACAGTCGATAAAAGTAAAGAAGACTTTATGAAATTAATCGCTCAAGAAGTACGAATGTATAATAAAAATGGCGACGATTTTCAAAGGGTATGCATATATATATATATATATTGATTATTTCAGTTTACATTGGATAATATTTTTCATTGTTTTTATTTGTTCGTATTTTCTTACAGACAATTGAACAATTTTCAGTCGAACAAATTGAACAACGTTTAGCATTACTTGACGAAATCATGGAAATTGAATTGCGTGAAGTACAAAATCGTTTTCAATCAAAACGAAAACCAATTTTAGAAGCAATCAAATTAAAAAAGAAAACTCAAAGCCATCATTAATTCTAATATTTTTCTTCGTTTCGTCTTATTTTTTTTTTCTTGTTAGTGTCGATTAATTCTGTGATGATAGTGACAAAGTACAATCAATTTCTTCCTCAGAAAGAGAGATAGAGAGAAAAATAAAAAATAAAATAAATGTATATAAGAATAAACAATGCAAAAGAAAAACGAAAGAAACATATTCAGTTTAATATTGATTTTGTATATTAATCATCAAGCTGACAAAGTAATGCAACGCCACGTTTTATCCAATGTTGTGACTCTTGATTCGTTGGCAAGTAAACAGCCATGACAAAGTTCGTTGAATGACCTGTTGTTGAAAGAACACCACGACGTTCACTTGTTTTATATACTGGACATTCATAGGTTCCTTCACTAATCAATTCATTCGTTTTAACTGGTTTAACCCATATGATTGGTATTGGATCATAAAGTAATTTAGGAAATTGTTCATCAAGTATACAACTAAATGAAAATAGAAACAAACATGAAAGTACAAAGAATATTACACAATGAATTAAATTTATTTTACGTGTCCATATTCCATCGGGCACCATCAAGAAACAGGCCACTAATATATGCACCATCCTTTGGAGATATATCACTTTTAAAGACTTTCAAAACCTGGAAAAATAAGTTTCCAATTCATATTGATCACCAATACAAAAGAATGTAATTAAGATAGAATACTTATGTTTTATGTTTTTTTATCAATCAAAATTGAATTAAGATACTATTTTCGTTTGAATCGCCACTGAATCATTTTAAAATAGCCTCTGAGAACTGCATTTTCTCAACTCCGAACTTATTAAATTCATTTTATCGAACTTTAAGTTGCAACTAACAATAGAATTCTCCATTCGAAATTGAATAATTCTCTCTATGATACGAGATAATTTTTATCCACGATAACATATTCGGAATCAGAGTAGTTTTGCCGCTATTTTTTACGAACGATAATCTTGACACTCATCTGTAGTGAGGATTATGATAGAATTTGCTTGACTAGACGATAGTTTTTTATACTTACTCTTATTTAAAACTACTGTCAAACTAAGAAAATTGATGAGAACGGATAATCAATGAATACAACAAGTAATTCTTTACTATTATCAAAGCTCATCTATTGTCCGATGATCCTCTTGATAATTACATGAATTCATACCTGAAATTCAAATGTTAATAAATCAATAGGTATTGTATATTTTCTTGCAAAATTTTGTTTAACACCAGTTAAAAATGCTTGTGTGAAATAGAAACCTGAAATCCAATAAACAGGAGGTTTTCCTACATCATACCATGTCTAAATAGAAGATCAAGTTATTGAATAGTTCGTTATTATTTTTAAATAGAATTATTTACTCGAAGAAATTTAATACGTTCTAATAGATCATTATAATATGAACCTAAACTTTTTAATGATGGATAAGATTGTTTAGTCCACATTTCTGGTTGTTTGCCAATCATTAAACTATTTGTCAAAGCTTCTAATTCAACATTCATAACAACTAAACCTTTGATGGCTTTAATAACATTTTGTAAACTTGAACGAATAACACTCATCAATCTTTAGAGAAAAAGGTAAAATTAACATCATTGAATATTTATATATATGTATGTATGTATGTATTTGTGTCTTATTGTTATCGAAAAAAAGAAGATTTTTCTTACTTGTTAAAACGTTCCATTTCTTGTACAAGAACTGTATTCATACTTTCATTGTATTGTGTTGGATATTTTTTCATTGCTTCTTCCAAATCAAAATTATTCGGTAGCTAAATAACAAGACAAGAAATATAACATATGATCCAGGACATGAAATTGAAATTTTTACTTTTGAAAGTATATCATTAGCAATATCATTCAATTTCTTATCGGAATCGCCACCTTCTACTGTTGTTGAACCCATAGTTAAAAGAATTGAATCGAATAAAAGTCGCGTTGCTTGTAAATCTTTTGATATATCAACATTGTCATGCATACCAAATATTTCCGGATGTTGGGTTAACGGTAAATTTTTAATAAATTCAACATATTCATCGTATGTACCTTTCACTGGTACATAATACACACCACTTGGAGATAATTTATGTTTAGGAGTATCAGCTACTTGTTGATTGTAAAAGTCTCTAAGAATAGTACTTAAACATCGGCGATCCCAATCATCAGTTACTGTACAAAAAAAAAGAAGGAAACAACAAAAGAAAGATAAATAGATTTTGAATGAAATAAGAAACTTATCGGCCTCCGTAGTTACATTCACCAGCCATATAACGAATAGCATCCTGAATGAAAAGAAATAATGTTTTCGAACTTTGTTATAATGAGAATTATCGAAGTCGGTCATTCATGTTCAACAATATGAAATATGGTTAAAAAACTCGATGCGAAACTTTAAAAACATGAAAAAAATGTCG
Organism: Rotaria macrura; assembly: GCA_900239685.1. NCBI lineage: Eukaryota > Metazoa > Rotifera > Eurotatoria > Philodinida > Philodinidae > Rotaria > Rotaria macrura. The sequence goes on along the minus strand of OENT01000081.1, from coordinate 87,517 downwards.
ATTTTGTTCTATACTCATTGATTCTCGGTGAAGTAACTCTAGAATTTATCGCTCGTTTTTACTACTCGTTGTGGTGTTTATCATGTTTGAATACAATTAAAATAATCGACTGCATAGCAAATAGGTATGAGATTGTTTTAGAGAATGCGATATATATGAGAAGATACGAATTGTATCTCTTGAATAATATTAAAGTCTCCAGAGGTAGACCTAGTTGAATCGATATGACGGATATTTGTTATTGAGAGGTTCACATTTCGAAGAGGATTTGATTTAAAACTTGTAATTATTATAGTTGAAAATTATGAGATTCAATCGTTTATATGTACAAAATTCAAGATGAGAATTCGCCAAAAGATTTTATTTTCCAGCAAGATAGAAACAAGAATTTTGCAAATTAGTTTAATTAAATCTCAATATATAGGAACAGAAATTTCTTTCGAGATATTTGTCTGTACACGATGTTAAACTATTAGGTAAAATATCATAAAAATCTTAATAGGAACGAGTTCTCTTAAGTATTTTATCACATATCAAAATTAAATGAACTATTCACATATTTTATATGAAATCTATTTATTCTTTTCAAAGAAGTGTCAACGATCTGATCTGAGATCATATTAAAATTTCATTTATGATGATCCCTACTCATATATTCACATCGACTTTCCTCTTTCTTATTGCTTAGATAGGAAATAAACGCATTCAAATATTTAGAATCTTTCATGAAAAAAAGAATTCTTTTCCTAATTTTTTTACAACAAACAAAATACTCACATATGGAACTTCAGCATATTCATTAATATACATCTATAAACAAAAACAAAAACACAACATATTCAATTCAATTTTCATGTTCAAATAACTATGTAACATACTTGAAGTTGTCGAACAGATATTGACAGATCTGACTCATTAAATCCATATGGAATATTAAATCCTTGTGGTCTAAATAGTAATATTTCAATAATTGATTTGTGAAATAAAAAAAAAACATTTACCCGAATTTCCTTCTTTCTTGTACGAGTGCATGGAAAAAGCAAAGACCAAATAAAAGTCGTTCCCATGGACCATCTTTTCCTTCATCGATCTTTTCGAAAAACGACGGTTCACATATAGGCGCATTTAAATAAGATTGTAACATATTCATTCGAAGACCCGTCGGTGGTTCATTGGTTAGTTCTATTCAATAGTAATTTTTTAATTGAATCCAAAAACAAAAAGCTCAACTCGATACTTACTAACACCATTCTGTAGAATTGTTACCGGAAACTAAACAACAAAGAAACATAGTTCTATGGTATATTTCATTACCAAACAAACCTTCGGCGATGGATATGATGTCAACCAAAGTCGAAATTCAGGATTTGTATTCTCTGATGAGAAATCTTCACAAATCTTTTCTAATGTTTGCATCCAACTAAATAGAATATAACCAATGTCTATTGAAACGTTCAATAAGTAATATATTTCTTCGTTTACCTGACAGCTAAATGACAATTTTGTAAACATACCCAACCACCATCACCTTGAGCTCGTTGTATCATTGCGGAAGCAAATGGACCCTAAAAATACAGATTTTTATTGTCTCTTTGAACATGAACAATGACAAACGAACGAACTTGTCCTTGACCAAGTGAAATATAGTGAAATTTCTTTTCAAAAAATCCTTTATCTTTAGCAATTTTAACTAACTGTGCCATAGGATCAGCACCGGGCGATAGAATAAAAACGATGGGTGCTAAGGCATGTGAATCACTAAAACTTTTTGCTAAATCGAATGGTGGTGGTTCGACAAATTTTTGTCCTAGATTTTTCTTCACGAATTCAACAATCATTTGTACAACTTTATCAGGACGTATGACACGAACAAGAGTCATCTTTTGAAATTGATCTAATTTTTCATTCCATGGTGCTGGTAATTCAACAGTCATGGGATCTTTTGCATCATATATCGATTTAAATATGTTAATATTTGGTTCAAAATTTTCACTGAAAACAAACAAGAGAAAAGATGAGAGATTCTTTGATTCATATTTATTGTTGATGATCTTAGCTTACCGAAGGCCAGCAAATTTTGATAGATCAGATAGACGACATAATTCATCCCAAGATTTATCTGATAGCCAACCTTGACCAGGATTTTTATTTTTATTTTCTAAACCAATACCACCTGTTAGGAAGAATAGATATTCACTTTTATCCATTTCTCGTTGTGCACTAAAATAGTTTCGTATAGATAAATTATAGATATTGTTTAATTTATATTTATTTCTTTAACAACTAAGTTAGACTTCTGAGCATTCGTACTCATGACCCACTAGCTAGCATAATTTAATGACTATTTATTAAATGAGCACTTGAATTATAATGAAGATTATGTTTCACTACTTGCATTAGAAACATATATCATTATCGAATATATTTAGAAAGACAATCGCCAGTTTTGTCGAAAATTTCTCGTCTATCGAAGAGAATAATATATAGAATGATTATAGATTTTAAAGATAACTCGTAGAATAGGAAGTCTCATAAATATTATTGCATCTAGAAAATCTCTGCTCGTAAGTGAAATATAATGAACATGAAAAAATAGTTGACGATTGGATATGCTTATCTGTTCAAAGGAGTTTACTTACAGCATTATACTGGTGCATAATATAAATGAAAAAAGTAATTTATCCTTTTCGAATAATGATCGACAAACATTGGTGTATAAATTGTATGTAAAATGTTCTTGAAGATTTTTTAAACGACGTGCAAGAATCTTAGATTTCAAACTAAATTTTCAAATGAAACTATTCATGATGAAAAATTTCATATGTACATATAAACTTCAGACCTATCAATAATTGAATTGTTATACAGATTGATAAACCATTGTAGAGAATATTGATACACTAGGAAGAAAAATAAATTCTATATTATTGGAATGACGCGAGCAAGTTCGTTTTTCTTCTTGTAATTACATGAAAGAAGACTAAATAAATATGTCGATTATATACAATTCTTTTGATTTCAATCTTTAAGTCTGGTAATGCACACATCAATATAGACTAACTGAATTTTCCTTACGAATACAAAATATTCTAGATATTAAACTTCAATATTCGAACAGATTAGTTCAGAGACAGAGAAGCATCAACATCAGTTCTACACATTTATACTAGAATTATATTTGGTAAATCAACTACTTTACTGACAATAAATATTCGTTGTTCACGCTACAAGTGAATCTACTCCGTAGAGAAAACTCATCTTCAAAATAATAGAAACTGTTATATCAAATTTTGCTACAATCTGTTGTCTTTCACTTAAAGAAAGTAACAATGGCACAAGTTTGCATGGTATATAAAATCCTAAATTTTGTTTTGGATTCGTTCAGATATGTTATTTAAGATGTCACTAAAGGATTCATCTCAAAAAACACTATTGATTTTCGATAATAAAATTTTCATTTTCAGAAGAAAGAAGTTAACTATACAATGTGATTTTATATTTTCGTCAAACTATTTTGAATGAATGAAAATGTCATTCGTTTATATTTGTTTTCATTTCGTTTCTTTAAAATGTGATACTTAAACACAATCAAATAATTTGATCGAATAAAATCTTACTAGGATCAATATTTGGTAAATCATTGAGACAGAAGAATAGAATAGCTGAGTATTCAGCTATAGGTTTGTAATCTTGTCTAGATGCTTCAATTTTCTTAGCTGTTTCTTCAGCGATTTTCTGTTTTTTAGATATTTCATCTGAAATTAACTTCGATTTATCCAACGTTTCAATAGCAGCTTCGTCTTCAAGAATATTTCCTTCAGATGAACTAAGTGTAAATAAGATTTTATCTTCGGCTTCTTTTAATTGACGTTGATTATCTGCTTGTGTTATGATTAATGCTTGTCGTTCTTCTTCTAATTCTGGCCGTTCTTTTGCAACAACAATACCTGTAAGAAATCAAAGAAACAAGTGAATACAAATATTATGTTCAATGATTTTCGTCTATAGTTAACATACCAAGCAATTGATCTTGAAGACCTTCAGATGTAATCATAAAATTCAATAATGTAACTTTCGTTGATATTTCTAAAGATAAATTTTTAAAATCACAATTTTCTTTTCTTCGTTGTAATTCAATCGAAAAATAAAACCTGGTAAATAATGTGGATTTCTTAATTTCGTTGTTATAAATAGTTTAAAATCTTTCGAATATTCAATAACTTTATCACCCAAACGTATCATTTCGACACCACCTAAAGTTTTTCAGACACAAAAAAAGAAACATGTTTTATCATGATATTCGTTTTTATTTTTCATTTGAATACATACCTTGTTTAAATACTTGTTTAAGTAATATTGGTTCTAGTGATGGATCTAAATCTTCGCCAACATTTTCAATTAGTAATGGTAAACCCAATTGAATGCAATTATCTAATTGTCGCATAAAATCATTATCAGTTAATTTAACTACTTTCAAGTTTTGTTGAACATAGGAATTTTTAATCCAACGATTCGCTTGATTTTGTGGATCAATCATTAATGGCCAACGATTTGAATTTTGTATTGTAACGGCATTATCAACTGAGAATGAATCTTTCGGTAAACCATTTATATTCCATGCCTAGAGAAAACGTGTATTGATGGAATAAAAATATGAAATTGAATTTTAGACAAACAAAAAACAAAAGAATTTACCTGTATTTTAATTGGTTCGCCGAGCGTATCAGATAGAGAATATTTTTCAGCATCGGAACATGGTAATTTCTTCTTTTTACATAAACCGATCCAAGCACTAGATATAAAGTAAGAAAAATGAATTTCTCAAATATATCTAATACTAAAATTTTTATTTTTGAATTGCATACGACTCATCCTACTGAATAGTAATTATAATGGCCGATACATTCTATAGAGAGAATTCTAAAAATCACCGACAGTGTTGAATAACAAAACTTTCAGATAGTTACAGTAAGAATTAGTCGAAATTCTTTAGTATATTATTGCTGACTCGATAGTGCATTGATTAGATCTTAAGGGTAGCTTCCCCTCCGTCTTTCGAGGATTTATGGGGAATGACTCATCTGACAATTTTAAAATTTTCGTGGCAGATAAAAGTTCTTACAGACTATCTTTTATGGGATATTGAGGTCCCTGTCGGTCAAAATGACCGAACTCTTCATCCCGTATGTTCGAGGTGGTATTCCCGATAAAATTGAAAATTTCTTCTTCTTTTTGTCCTTTCAATAAAAAAAAGACAAAATAATGAATGTACCCTAAAAACAATTCCTCTTACTATGCCAGAGAAATGGAAACGAAACACGATTTTTTTATACTTAAAGTTTAATATTAAGAAAAAAACAGAACAAAAGTCTAAGTCTATGTATTCTTAGATAGAAACAGGGGATCTCAAATATATCAAACGAAAATCGGGAAAATGTTTTTTAGTATCTAGAAGGCGAGGAGGGAGGAGAGTACTCATAAAACCCGATCATTAACGTAATATCTATTATAAGAACTATACACATTTTCAAGTTCACTATTAATGGACGCATGTTCTGCATTAAGATAAACTGATGTTTCACTTCTTAGAATGTCACTGTATCAATAGAAAATATTCTGCTTGAAGAATCAAAGTATTTTTCTAGAAACTGTCGTTGCCTTTTCTCAGAATTCCATGACTCATATTCAAGATTTTTTTGCTAAATTTCATCTAGTGCTTCAATTTTTTAGTTCGGAAATATGGAACTAAAGTAAAATTTAGTTTTAAATGGCGAATACATCTGACGAGACGTGAAAATTCAATGGAAAACTTTGGACAACAAAATAGATAGGACAAATAATTTACTGTATAGCCTCATCACGAAATGCACTTGTGAATGCTCCTAAATAACCAATAACACCAGATGAAACTAAGACATCACCAAGTAAATTATCATAAATCTTTTGTAGATTTTCAGCTGCTAATGTCCAACGTGTTTTTTCACCACCTAGACCACCAATTAATTTTTGAGCTCGAACTAATTTCTTTGCACAAAGATCAACTTCATATTCTAATTGTGCTTTTCGTTTTTGAGCTGAATCAAGATCTTGCTGAAGTTTACGTAAACGATTTCTGATAAATAGAAGAAAAAAGTAATAAACAAACGTGAAAGATGTTGAATTTGAATCAAATTAAAACAAAAAAGAAATAACATACTCGACTTGTGCTAATTGTGCACGTTTTTCTGCTAATGTAGCTTCGAGTTCACGTACTTCTTTGTCGACTTCTTCAAGTTTAGCTTTTTTCGGAGCAACTTCTTTTGCTATACGATCATAAACATCCATGGCACGTACGAATAGAATGAGACCATGTGCAGCAACTGATGCTTGCATGACACGCTTAGGTTCAAGATCAGCATCTGTTAAGTATTCTTCACGTAATTTTTTCATGACATCAACTGGTATATGATCTTTATCGAATGTTTTCAGTTGATTGATAAAGTCCATTTCAGCAAGTGCTTTCTTTGCTGGACCCCAAAAATCAATGATTTTCTTGCCAGGATTATTCGGATCGGGCTTTCTGTCCGGTGCTCGATTCGTTAATACACACACTGAAGCAAGAACTTTTCGGACTGTACTTGGAGGTTGTTGCATAGTACGAATTTCTGTTATATCGGCTGGTTTTAGAGTATCAAGCGCATTGATAGCTGCTTCAAGTGCAGGCATAGCTGCTGAAAGATCATGTTCACATTCTTCCTGTTCAATGACAAAACATTTATTTAAGTAAACGTAAAAGTGATTAAGATATTAACCTTAAGTTTATTAGCATCAATAGCTTTTGCATTGACGACAGCTTCTTCAGCAACGACAACTTCACGCGTGGCACTGGCTTGTTTCGATTGAACCTCAATATCAATTAACATAGCTGCTGTTTGTTTTGCACTTTCTTGTAATTGTGGTTGTAATGCTTCGAGTTCCGTACGCATTTTACCAACCTAAATAGATAGATAATGTCTATGTGTTGTTTTGTAAACGGAGAAAATCATTTTAATTTACTTGTGTTTCAGCAAAAGCCAATTGTTCGAGACCTTTAACATAACGTTTTTTAGCTGCCATGATTTCATTTTGTTTTTGTGTTATTAACATTTTAAAGCCTGATATAGCTTGAAGATACGATGTTGGTGTTACATAATTATATCGTTGTAATTTGGAATAAAATTTTTCAGATAATTTTTGTGTACTTGTATGAAAATACTTCACAATATCAACGCATGCATCCTTTTCATTTTCATTAATATCGACTTGTTCTAGATATTTTTTGGCTACACGTTCTAAAGCATCTTCTGGCCAAGCTTGAAACCAATCGAGTGTACAACAACTAAAAACAACATATGATAGAATATTCTAATGATGAAATCTTGTCAATGCACAAAACACAACTATGAAGACAAAGATTACATCGAGATTTAATTTCAGTCTAACACTGTCGTAAAGAACATGAAAAGAGTATTAATTGTACCGAAATTGAAAGAGAACATTTGTTTTACTTCTATGCACAAGTTATTCAAATATGTGCATTACAAAGAAAAACAAATAAATGCATAGGATCGGTTCCCCGTGATACATTCATCCGATGGAATCGTAACTGATGAAAATCGTCAGTATCTATGATTTTCTTTTATTTGAAAACTGATTCAAAACATATCAATGTTTGTACACATTATTATGGTAAAGAATTATTTTTCCTTGTAAACATGACATATATGTGACAAAAAATTCCGATGAAAAAACAAATCTACTGTAAGTTAGATTTAGAATTGAATTCATCTATTTTGAACTTACTTGATCAGTGATGGAAATTGTCTTAAACGTGAACGGAATGCATCACCAATGGGTGAAAATGCAAGTACAATATGAAGATTATCTCGAACACGATTAACAAAGAATTGAAATAATGCTAATGGACCGAAATCAGCATTTTTATCACCATCGGTTTGAGATGCAGCGGCTTGTCCAGCGACAGCTTCCATAATTTCACCACGTTCATCAGCAGCAAATAGATTTGGTACTTCACCTGTATTTAATAACGAATCGATATCTTCCAAGAATCGTTCATCTTTTATTTGTGAATCAGTTAAGAGAAATACAGTTGGCTTGTTTTGTGCGCCGGACATTTTCATAACTTTTTTACAATCTTCACGAAATTCAAACACACCATAATTTTTAGTGATCTCAGGTTGATGCACATCATAATTTGCCATAGCAGCAGCAAGTCTTGTCAATGATTGACGGCCACTACCGCCGACACCAACCAATAATGCATTACCACCAGGTAAACGAAGTATACGGCAGATACGTGATAAATGTTCCAGTACATAACGAAATACGACTAGATTCATTTTTGTCTTATGCGTACTATTATATTCTTCAACAGCTTTTTCAACAATCGAATACATTGTATCGATAACTTTAACTTCTTCATAAAAACGTTCATCAACTTCAAGATCCGGCCGGAGAAAATCACCAAATAATAAACTACGTAAATCTTCTTCTGTTACCTTTTAATTGAGAAAAAAAGAACATATTGTAATGAAATATGGAATCGATATCTATCTGCAGAAAATAGAGATACATATTGATGAATGAATATCTATTGCTGTCACTGAACGCCAACTAGATAACGCTACAAGACAATGTTGTTGTAGATCCGAACTCGATTAATATTAAACTTCTTGATTTGAGACTCGACTCACAAAAGACAACAGTTCATCAACTCGAGAGCAAAAATGCAGACATGTTTGACAAAAACCATCAATCATTTTTACCTTTCCACCACCTTTGCCACTGTTTGCTAAATGTTCAAATACAGCATCGAAGCCTTCCTTGAAGATATCTTTAATGCAGCCCTTGACAGCGCTGAAAACACATTAGAAACTTGTTAACACAACTCTGAAATAATTTATTTGGCAACTTACTCAACAAGCCATGTACGATCTTTATCATCGATTAAACGATCATAGAAAACACGCATTGTCTCGTGAACCCATAATCTTAATAGACAACAAAGTTTTGAGTTTGCATTAACGAGTCAAAGTCGAATAAGTGTTTTACCGAATGAACGTTCGCTTCGATTCAACTTCAGATTTACGAATCAAACAACATCCAAGAATGACACGTGAAAAATCACGTAGGTTAAAAATATCTATACACATATTAAGAAAATAAATAAATATCGATCGAAAAATCATGCTTTTTCAAATAAAAACAAATAACTAGCTATCATTATTTACAATGTGATTTAGCAGGTGTTGGTAAAAGAGATAGAGCAGCTGCATTGTAGACTTGTAGAGTTGATTGAACGATTTGATTGCCAATAGTTAAATAATCAGACGTAAATTCTTGTCCCTATGAATAGAACTCAATAGATTCCATTGAATAGAACAAAAATTTTCGAATGACAGACTTTAATATAGACTGAAAATAGTGTTGAAAAGATTTTCGTTAATGTTTCATCACTGAATGGATTAATTGCAATAGTCATAAAATGTCGAATGAATCTTGCTGTAACAACATTTCTACCACCACCTGGCGGTCCCATAGCAGAAACAAATTGAATATCTTCAAGGTTAATTCTCGTTGTATCTTTACGATCATACCTATAACGAGTAGCGTTTTAAAAGAACAATCAAAATAATTTTTATTTTCAAACGAAGAACGTACCAATGTCGATGATCCATAAATTGACGAAGTAATTCAATAGGACCTTGTGCACCATATCGATCTTTTTGTGGCATATTCATATCATCAACAAAGAATACGGCTTTTTTCATCATCGGTGGACCAAATGTACCTTTACGACGACGATCCAAACGTGACATAATAATATCCTAAACACAGTTATAAAAGTGAATGCATCAACTACGACGAGAGAACTGATACTAGCAAAGAGAAATGTATGCATTTAAGTACGAAACTTCCATTTCGAAATGTTTTCGAACATGTTTACTCTGGTTTTTTTTTGTTCGAGCAGCAACACAAATACAACTATTTGATACGAAGAAGAGTATTGTAACTGAATGAGAGATGTGCAATCAATGGGAGAGTGATACCGATATGAACATGTAATTTGTGCGCAATTTAATTTAGTTCAGTTACTATCGAAGAAAAGTTTTCGAGATAGTATATTAAACTGTGAACTAAAGAGAACCTAAATTGAATTCGGTAACTTTCGATTCAAGTTTATCTCATCATTCAATAGAAATTAATGAAGTAGAAACATGAATAAGTCTAATTAATATTATGTTTTTTTACTCACATGTATATTCCATTATATATAGTCAGAGATATGTTTTAGTCGGAATGCAATTATGTTCAATAAGTACATAATGATTCTCTGACATAGAATTTCTCAATTTCTTCGACACGAAATTCGAAATAAATCAGTTCATCATGTTTCTCTTACATATGAGTTGAACGAGCGATGACTTTCATATTAAAGAATCAAACTCATATGGAATACGTTTGTATCCTATTTTCGACTAATTATAACTAGTTCTATCGCTTTCATCATTGTGTTATGACTCAATATGATCTAAGTACTTGTAGAATTGAACTTCAAAAGAAATAATAAGCTACGTTAAACATTCTCAATACAAAAAAAAAAGAATACATAAATAGGATGCGGTTTCTTTCGATTCAATTTTTGATTCTCTACCTGAACTTGATTGTTTGAAGTTTGTGCACTAAAGTTAATAAAAAATGCCATATATTGTTCTTTATCGATTTTATTCATTAGATAATTTTGTACGTAAGCACTTTTTCCAGTACCAGTCGATCCAACAAATAATATTGGGTTTTTACTTGGTATAACAAGATCTAACATATAATTAACTCGTGTTGTATCAACAGTCGGTACAATATACCGACGAATATTTTTCATTGATACAGTCGGAGCACCAGTTCCTTCTTGTGTTCTCATTAGATTTTCCCATGGATACCATTCACCACGATTTTTAAAAGCAAAATAATAATCATGAACAAGACCTTTATCTGGTAGTTGAAGATCGAATTTGCCTTGAAAATGATCTGGTATAGGTTCGAATTTTCCACGTAATAAATCACGAAAGAATACATCAAATTTTATTCGACTATCGGTATCACCTGTTGCACCTAGTGACCATATACAAGCCCATTGTGCAACATAAATAAGCCATATACGTATATTTTTATTTTTCTCTGGTTCTTCTTCATCTTTTAATGCTTCACCCATACACACATTTATCCAATTCATCATACTACGAACTAAATTTGTATCACCAGTTGGATTAAGTTCTTTTGTTACATGTCGAACATGATCTATGAAATGAAGAAGAAAACCAAGAGCAACATCATGAATAAATTATGTATAAAGTATAAAACATACCGATACATTGTGGAATAAAAAAATCAAAAAGTGCTAATATATCATTTTTATACATTTTTAATGGTTCAGCTATTTCACTAGTAACCCATGATTCAACTAATGGTCGCCAACCAAGTACACGTGGTTCTAAATAAATCATACCACAACGAGATACTGTAGCTGGCTAGAATAGTCAAAACAAAAATTAACATTGATCTTAGATTGGATTTCATAGTTGTTCTCGTATACATACTGAAGCTTGTGACAAATCCATGACTTCAAAAATCATCGACATAACATTTGACATTTGAATAATTTCACCACTTGTTAAACATAATTTTTTATTATCATCCAATACTGTATTCATATTTTCAATCCAAACAGCATCGACAGGTCCATCGAATATGATCCATTTTCTATCAGGATTTTCACTCATAGCAAAATCACGAAACGTATTAGCAAGTACACCATCGTTCCATTCATGGGAGACCAAATCTAAATATAATGAAATACGACTATGAATGTGATATTCATGCAAGAATACAAAATGACATACAAAACAATCACACTAACTATTCAGACTTAGATCGATTTTGAAATACTATTCGTTGTTCTATTATCAGTCATTTAAGCCCCCCCCCCCCTCTCAAAGAAAAGTCAATTTCCGGAAAAATTCAGAAATTGAGATAAATGCACCAGAAGATAGCCTGTTCTTCGCTCCTTCAGAAATCGTATAGGTTTTTACTCCAAATCTCTTTTTTTGTAAGTTCTCTCAAAAAACCTGTATGTGTTTCAAAAATTTCGAAATTGAGATAAATACATCAAAAGTTAGCACGTTTTGCACTCTTTCAGAATAAATACAGGTTTTTACCAAAAACCTCAATTTTGCCGGAAACCTTGAGGGTTTCTGGACGCCCTCCTCAAAAAAACTGAATTTTCATCAAAAATTCTCAAATATCGTAAAACTTCTTCAAAAAAATCTTTTTCGCTTTTTGCTCAGTTTGGACTTTCAAAAAAGCGCATCCCAAATTTCTCAGTCCAGCTTCATACCATGTATTAAATTATTTTGTTTGTTTGAAAGAGCATGCCAAGATGCAGGGCAGTGCAAAACCCTTTTTTTCAAAAACTGTTCTTTATGACTATAGAACAAGGCATCTCTATTCAAAATTCCCCTTTTCTTCGGGTTTTTTGAAGTCATTGAACTAGTGATTCCTGTTTTCTAAGAATTTTAAAAAAAGGACTCTGTACTGCCCGCCATGTTTACATGCTCTTTCTAACAAAAAAAGTAATAGATATATCATGAACCTGCACCAAGATATTTGGGTTGCCAAATTTGCTATTTTTGACCCTTGTCAGGTCTGTATCTCAGCCAAACATCCTAATAGAGTGCTGAAAATTTAACCATAGCCTTTTCATACCTAGCCTAACATATCCTGTAATCGATTTTTGAGGGGGGGGGGCGTCTTAAATATCTATCAAATTAGTCTCATGTTGAAAATTTTCAATCGTGTCATTTCTCATGCACCTATCATAATCTCTTGTTCTCGTCTATCATTATCATCATCATCTAACGATATTTCAAATTTCATACTGTGCACTGAGACAATGGTTTTTTTTATCATACCGCGAAAAAGAAAAACACGCTCGACTTAGCGACGGAGCCCTTAGTTTAGGTGAGACTCAAGGCTCCCAAAAAAAATTTGGGAGAAGGCTCAAATGTATGAAAAAAATACATATTTCATCCTCATTCTATGCTTGATAAGTGAAAGCGATTAGAAAAGGCGATGCTTATTTTTCTTCTAAGTTATGTCCAAACTGATCATGAATGACAGGGGGTCTATGATTGAATGTCTTCGAAACATCTTCACTAGCCAGTGCTAGTGACTCCTTTATGAAGATACAAAGAAGTAGTTAACGCATAGAATACATTTACTGCGTCGATGTGTTTTTATTTATCATTAGAATTTGTATCATGTTGCGTATTTTTCTCATGAATGATTTTGAAATGATTAGTAAACAGTAAGCTGCGTGGAAAAATACATGTTGACACCGACATCCACAAAGCAGCGTCAAATTACATCTGTTTTTGAAAACGAAAAACAAAAGCATGTGAAGCTGCTTGAAACCATGCAGATAGTGCAAATAATTTATCGATTCATTCATCTGATGATCATGAAAACGTGAGTTTTGCTCAGGAATTTATGTCACTAGAACTCATCGAATTTTTTACCTCCAGCAATGACACAACAACTCTTAAATCAAATCCTTATTTCTCATATTCATAAAGGAAACCTACAACAGTTAGACTGCAACAGCATTTTTTCTGATTCTCTTACAAAACATCAGAGTAGAAAAGCTTATTCTTGGGCAGGAATAATAGTTTTTTTAGTTATGACTTTTTTATTTGCTTTCGTCAAAGTTTCAGACTGCTCATGCGTATGTTGATAATGAAATAAAAATTTTGATATTGTAGTAGACTTTTCGATTTTTCTGAACACATGTCAATGGGTCAGGGCAGAGCATCTTTGGATTGAAAGTTGTAACAAGAAAATTAAAAATTCTATTTGTCCCCTAATGTCGACTTTCTATTGTTGTTCTCAAAAAACGAGTTGAGTCGCCTCCCCTAAGTTAGAAATGTTCCGCCACCTATGACACTCGATATTCTTCTCTGTGAAATTAGTCTGCTTCTCTCTCTCTCTCTCTCTCTTCCTCTATGAGATACAAACCGAAATTTCCGTATAATTGACCAATAGTAACAGCTTTCGGATTGATAACTTTGAATTGAACTTTAAGCTCATCAGGTGAACCTTTTGTATTCATTAATGTTAATGTTTCAGCTAGGACTTGAAGGACCATACTTTTACCAGCGAAAGGTTCTCCGACAAGCATAAAACCATGTCGAACTAACATCATTTCATATGTTTGAGTTACTTTAGTCATGAAAGCTTCTGTTGCTTGTAAATTTTTACGATGACATACTTCAATCATATTTGCATTTATTTCATCATAATCTGGTTTCGGTAATGTTATACCAGGAAATAAATCACTAATAATACCATTAAACAGTGGTATATCATGTGCTAAGAATTTCGGTAAATTGACATCGATTATACTTCGAAGAATCTAAAAATATTGATTGTAAATTGAAAACGAAAGTTTATTCTTTAATTGTTCTACGAACTAAAATATCTTCATCTTCAGTTGGATATTTTTGTTTCAAAGCACCAGCTGCCCAAAGAACTGATTTGACAGCACGCATACCATAATCGTAGTGATATTGGGATGAAAGTTGTTCTTGAAGAGAAAGCAATGAAATATAAAATAAAGCTAATCACGTCTTCTTAGTACTTTCGTACCTGAACATAATTTATAAACAGTAACAATTTTAACTGAAAGTGGTCGAGCTTTCATAAAGCCATACGAATATAGTGAAATTTCAGAAATAAGACCATAATCTGGAACCATCATAGCTACAGGACGAAATAGTACTTTTAAATTATCAGGTAATTCTGATCGACCAGCATAACCAGGATTCTAAAATCAAATTAATTTCAACTCGCACTTTCCATTTCGAAATGGCATGATAAGACAAAAGGAATACTTACCATTGTAATACACACATAACAATTTGCATTGAGTCGAATTTCAGTTCCTTCGAAGTCAAATTTTTCAACTTTACCTTGAATAGCTTGAATAATTTGTAAAATTTGCTGAGCAATAACCTTAATGTTAAAAAAAAAATGATCACTTCAATCAAGACTTCACTTTCAATTGCACATATACATACAGATAATACTTCAAGATCAATACGATTGAATCTGTTCGAAACACAAGCAAATATTTCACAACATGAAAATTGGTTTCGATTAAAAACTTACTCATCAAAACATGCCCAAGCACCAGATGAAGCTAAACCTTTGAAAAATTTACCCATGCCTTTATAATCCATTGTATCCGAACAATTGAAAACGACACATTGAACAGCAAGAGCTTTAGCAAGATCTTTTGTTGTTTCCGTCTATATAAATATTTAACGACAATGAATATATTCTTTGTAAGAGAGAGTTTCAAAAGACAATAACTGCTTCTTTCATTAGTCGTAATTAATATCGAGAGTAAAACGAAAACTTGATATTCGCCAAAATAGAATCATTCAATCATTGATCGAAAAGAAAAAGAAACTTTCGGCTATTTTCATTTACATTTGGTACAAATCAAGATAGAAAAGTTCTTTTTTTACTATATGAAATATTAAAAACATCTTCTTTCACCAATGACAACAACGTGAACTCAAAAATATTTGAATTTGCAAATCATTTTCTTTTTATTATGTATATTTGAACATACTTTTCCTGTTCCAGCTGGTCCTTCTGGAGCACCATTTAAATTCAAATGAAAAGCTCCAACCAATGTACGATAACAACGATCTGTTAAAGGTGTAATGACAAGACTGAAATAAAAAACAATTTTCAAAAAAAAGTCGTCATAAGGAACGCGTTATGTATACCGTGGTGTATTTCCTAAATATTCATAGCAATATTTGACGGCAGCATTCGTTATTCGAACTCGACAATCATCTTCTTCCCAATAGTATCGCAATTGTGCCAACCAATTAAAGTCATTTTCTGATTGAACTAGTTTATTAACTAATTCTTTAACTGTATCTTTAGCATGTACATCGATAACGACTAATGCTTCAAGTGTTATACGCGTTTGTTTATTTAATTTTCCACGTACAAGTTCAACAATATCACCTAGTTGTGCTTCAAGTTTTGTAAAATATTCTCTAGAATAGTACATGGAAAGAAAGAAGATATTTATATGAAATTTGTCGTTTTAATCGACATACCCAAGTCCTTTGACACCAGTTACTAATGCGTCTTTTACTTCACTTGTCCAAAATATTTGAGAAACACAAAGAACAACTTGTCCAGGCCAATTGGTGACCCATTCGCTTCGATATTCGTTTGGATAAGCAACATACGCTTTTTCAATAACATCTCGAACTGATTTCAACATAACATCTTCAACTTGTATGAGCCATTTCTCTACGGCACCTTTCGTTTCTGATGTACTTATTGAACGTATGAATTTAATTTTTTCTCCTTCACTTGACATCATGGCATGTATATCAACTTTAGCATCGAAATCAAGTTTAGCTATTCCTTCAAATAGTTTCTTCAAATGTGGTTGTACACGTGTTGGATCTTTTGTTTCAGAAAGTATTTCAAGCATTTCATCATTTGACAAGAAAAAGAAACGTGGAAAAAATAAACGTTTCTTTTCGAGATACGCATTTAAGCCTTTGTTGATTTTTTCAAGTAAATTATGACTGTCATTTAATTTATCCAATAGACCAGATAGACTAGTGGCTGCCATAACCTTTCAAAGAAGAAAAAAGAAAATGATCTAGTTGGACTGAATGATTGGCATATGATTCATCTTCAACGAAATAACTGCAACAAGAGTATATTCATATACGGTTTTTAATTCAATATCTTCATTACGATTTCTACTAGCGAGTGCTTGCGGGATGAGAAGGGGACGATAGAAATACAACTTCTGAGATGGCTTTTTTTAATATCTCACCATTTTAGTTAAGTGGGCACTAGAAGAGTCGACAGGGGAAGTGTTGCACACCTTTGGTGGTCCAACCCTTTGATACATATTCATGCCAAATCAAAGTACTATCAAGAGTCATCGAATCATTGAAAGCAGACTTTTGTATAAGATCTGTAGGAAGAAGCATAAGAACTTAGCATTAGACGAGTATTCTCCTGAACACTTCAATCAACATTATGGATAGAGAAACCTATTTATTCTACGATTGGATCTGCTTTTCGGTAAACAATTGATTGGAGAGAGTACATACATGTTGATCTTTATCGAGATGACGCATTATATCTTTATAGTTTCGATCGACTGCTGAAAAGAGACGACCTTCTTCTGGCATTTGTTGACTAGAAGCAAAGATGTGTACATGAGTACTTTTCGTTTTGTCTTTAAAAAATTTATTTTATACTTGATATCTTCAGATGAGAAAATTGGATCCAAATATCTACAAATGAGAATATAGATGTTTACATAAATAGTATGATCAATGCCGAACATAAAATAAAATAACATACAACCAATTCGCTTGAACTTTGAGCCAAACATCAATAATAGCTTGAATTAATAAAAGTCTGGTTTCCCAAGCCTGAAACAAATCGAAAGCATAGTATAAATTTAGAACACACATCGATGCACATCTCAAAAGAACTGTTATCTTGTACGAATACAAACAAATCTCGAGTCATTATTAAATATGTTGATCACAAATCTACGTTTTCATACTACAAAAATCTATCAAGGAAAATAGAATGAGACTCTTCATCACATATGTATACACTACTCAATTTCATATAATTGTACGATCAATATTTTTCTCTTATTCAATGGAAATTAAGAATTGGTTTATCCACGAAAAAAAGAAAACTTTGATTATAAATCTTAACATATTTAATGATTGAATTTATTAACTCACTTTGATTTCTTCTTCAAATGGTTTAATAAATGGACTTCCTTTCATTGTTTGTGTTTTAACAATATGATCATCGAGAATCGTTTGAATATCATCAACAGACGATAATATTGTTAAGCCTGTTTCTTTATATTTACTTGTATTAAACATAACAGGTTCCCAATCTTCTTGCATTTTTCTTAATGCTTTTTCTAATGAAAATTCCTAATAGAAAATAAGTACGAATTCATTTGTGAACGAATTTTTTGTATCGAAACAATTATGATTTACTTTCGATGCTGCAGCGCTGACTGCTTCGAACTGTTCCATAAATGGTTCCAGGCCAAGTTGTAAAACTTTTCGAAGTGTTGTACCTGTATCTGGTTTAAGATTACGTTGAAATATTGTTGACATTTTATCCCAATGACGATCACGTATACCCGGATTACATAATATACTTATGACAGGTAGATGTTCCTTTAAAAATTAAATAGATTCTCTTCGTTTGTTCATTTTCGTTTTATCATATTAATATGATGTAAGACAAACAAAAACAAAATAGATTAGTATAAAACAAAAGCACACACCTTAAAATTACGAACTATATTTTCCACTTCGTCAAGTAATAAGAAAAGAAGATCTCCGTAGCTGTCCAATTGCTGCTGGATCTCTGCGGATGGTGGTTCAACGACTTTGGGTGCACCTAATGGATATATACACACACACACGTAAAAAATCAAGCTAGTGCAAAGTTAATAAGAGCAACAAAAATTTTGAAATGTTATGAAAAACACACGCAAACAAAACGTGTTAAGGGTGAAAACTCTGAGTTTAGATAATTTTTCACACAGGCCAACCTTAAATGTGTCAAGTTGATCAAGTATAAGTGTACAAACACGTAACATTTCGGGATCTTGTTTTTCAAGTTTTTCCAATTCTCGTTCATCGTCATCTTTATCATCTGGCTCATGTCCAGATGCGTCACCAGATCCTTCTTCTTCCATACGTTTTTTTCCTAAACTCATATGGAGTAGATTTTTCTATGTCGTCCTATTTCGTTTGTTGGAATGCATCTTTTTCTTGTTTTTTCTTTCATGACACAAAAAAAAACGAAACCATCATCTATCAGAACATACCTCGTGCTTTACGTTTTTCCATTACTCTATTGGCTAATTCGAGTTTTTTCTTTTTTACTAAATTTGTGAATTGTTTTTTAATTTTAAATATTTCACGTAAGTAATCTTCAACTTCAGCTTCGACTTTTTCTGAATTAAGGTCAACAAATGAACCATCCATCCATTTCTTTTCAGCGACTTGCCATTTGCGAACTGTTGTAAATAGACGAAAGTATGGATCAACAGCTGTTTTGATTGTATCCAATTGTGGATAATCTGTTTTCGCCATTCGAAATTGAGTTTCTTCCTAGATAAGAAGAACAAAGTTGAAAATGAAAAACAGAGAACAATTTAAATAAAACGGAAAAATGTTTTTTGTTTTTCCTACTTGATTTATCCATTCAATTTCATTTTCAACTTCGACAATTTTCTTTTGAATTTGTTTTACATCTTGTGCGTATTCAGCCATCATATTCAATTCACCATAATCAGCAAATTCATCTACTCGACGTTGCATTTTATGTAAATCAGCCATTAGACGTTCACGTCGTTCCGTAAGAATTTGTTCGTTTTTGCCTCGGATTTGTTGAGTAATCTAATGGAATTTAGGAAATTTTTTAAATTTTTGATCAATACTCTTGATCAAGGAAATCATTCCTCTTCAATACGTAATCATGAACTTTCTATTCAAGACTTGTAACTTTTCAATAGAAATTCTAATTTACAAGATCGTTACAAATGAATCCAAATTGTACAGTACATTAATTCGATCGATCGATTCGCACATAAAGTTAGAGCTAAGAATTGAATTCAAAGGAAAAAAACTCTAGTCTTGTATGTGAAGAAAATAGTTTTTTCTTTTTCTTACAATCATCTACTGAAATTTTATACGTATTATGGGAAACAAGAGTATGTGAAATATATAGTCCGACGGGTTGATAGCAAACTCAGACGGAGCCGATTTCGAAAACTTGTTAACCTGACGACTTGTACTCAGGCTCGTTGTTTTCTTTCTCAGTATCGTAATGGCACGTTAAATTTTAAATTTACATAGACTGTATTTCTTTTTTTTTTAGTCATCGACTCAACTCTGCTATGGATTGAAATTCATACGAACAGGATTAGAACACTTTGCAAGAACTATAAATCATTTATATTTCTCTTCTAAGAAGATAAAATCTCTCATTCGTTTTTTATTAATTACTTCATCGTTTGAATCAAATATTGGTCCAATATTTATCGGCCACAAAAGTGTATCAGCATTTAGACGAAGATCTTCTTCTGAGAAGAAATATTCTTCAAGTAGATATTCCATTTGTCGTTGAACTTCCTGAATTCGAAAATAGAACGATGTGTATTATTTGAAAATAGCAAAAATTCATCAACGAACTTTTATTCTCTGTGTTAATTGCAATGATTTTTCTCCTTTAGCATTATCAATAAATTTAATAATATCATTGAGTTCAAGTGTAGTTGCTGGTTTCGTAAGAGCTCGTTGTTTAATTGCTTCAAATTCGCCACAAATGCTTAAAATAGATACAAAAAATGTAAATAATCGAATCGATCGAATCAAACATACTTGTGACAGTTTTGACGATAATCATTGACGAGTTTTTCAAGTAATGTATTACGATGTTTACGAGCGGCTTCAACAAGACCTTGTTTAATTTGTTCGCTATTCGTTTGAATCAATGGAAATTCAATTGTAGTTGGTTCAAGCATTATTTGTTTAACAATTTCATTATAACGGTTGAATTCCTGCAACACGTAATAGAATAATTGAAGTTAGAACAAGTACTTTCATCTTAAAGTATACTTCTGTATATTCATCAAATGTATGATTTTCTGAATTGAACTTTTCAACATCAGCTTGAGCTTTTCCATCGATTAAGTAATTATATTTCTCTTCTAATGCGTTTAGTAGATTTTTAGGTTCTTGAAAATAATATTCAGCTATTTCAGCTAATTGTTTATTAGCTCGATCGATAACTGTTTGTGATAGATGAATGTCAAGTGCAACATTATCATCACCGTTTAAAAATGATTGTATTGTTGCTACACGTATACGATTCGGTCCGTTTATTGAATGTGCAATTTTATCAACAACATAACGAAGTACATTTATAAATTCATTTATACTTGGTTGAAAGTCAATTTTACTCATTGCCGATTCGTCTTCATTAAGAATAATATCAATTTTAATTATCGGAAGATTATCTTGTTCTTTTGGATTAAATAATGAGCACCACATATTAATACTTCGTTCAAGAAGTTCTCGTAACTAGCATAAAGAACATATGAATAGAAGACTTTCATATGAGTGAATAGGAAATTGAAACAAACCTGATTTGACACAAGTGTATTAACAGAATTATGGAACGAAGCCATTTTCTCAGGTGTCGATGCTATGGTTTGTAGTTGCGCCGTTTGAAATATTTGACAAATAAGTGGAAACCAACTGGAACTTAAATAATCTTCATTACGTTCGATATCACGTACAACAAATGAACGTAAATGAGGAAAGTCTAGTGCACCCAACGTTCTATAACAATAAACAACATATTTCATTACACAACCAGTCGTGTGTAAACATAGAAAATACAAACTTTATAAATACTGTCTATTAACTTACATGTGAAAACATCTCTGAAATACAGTTTTACTTGTGAAATGCGTCAGTTTTTAAAAAAAAAAGTATTTTTTGTCCCATGTTAGCTGAGTTATTTCAATAAAAAAGAAAAAAATTCTTCTACGCTCATTTTTACAGGTAGAAAAGGGATGAAAAAAAGTTTTTTGCGAACAGATCTGAACAAAAACTGTTTCGGTTCATCCGTACACGAATTCATTCAATAGCTCAATTGAAAGAATGGTTAGTTGATTACGCTAATTATGATCTTAAGATGAAGTAATATTTGAATTGAATACTTCTCATAGAAGAAATATTTATTGAACGTGGATTTATTTGCCAGAACAAATTATTCACTTGGACATGTGCAAACCTGATTTTTTTGAAATCGACCATAACTCTTGGCGACAGTGTTCTATTACATAGTTCAAGTACTTGTCGATGAGTAGGATGTACAATATATAAATTTTCTTTGATTGAGTCACGACTTGCTCGAAAGCTATTCTCCCATGAACTTGAAAAATCTATGAGCAATAAACAAACGATAGAATTCTTTCTAAAGAATCATGTTTCGTTTTATCGTAAATTACCGAAACCAACAGGGTCGGATAGTGGTGGACCGGCAGTTTCATTTTCGAGACCTTTAACATTTGGGGCGACAAGAACATGTTGCACTGTAAACAAAAATCATCGCGACTTCTCTATCCGATATCATTGAACGGACAAGTCTTACATTGACTTTTCTTCATACTATTCTCATACAAAACTTTCGTTTCATTAACAATACGCTGAATGACACTCTTCATTTGTGGACCTTCTTTTAATTTTTTATCAATGAAACGATCGATAATATGTTTGAATGATTCATCTGAGGCTGGTGTTATTGGTAAATTAGAGACGCGTCCTTTCAAATAATAGTAATTATTCTATTGCGAGAAAAAAATAATATCAGTTTTTTTTTCTTTAAGTTTTTAAAAATATAGTATAGTATACTCGAATTGCACGATCTTCGCTGAGGCACTAAACAAGAGAATCAATTATCCATTAGTAAAGGCAACATACAATATGACATATAACAAACCGTTTTTGGATATTCCGGAGATTTTTCTCTCGATTGAGATTTTCCACCGCGAGGTTCAAGTGCTGCCTGTTCTTCTTGTTTTGCATGTTCGAGGCTAAAAAAAATGAAATTTGACATGATCAATTAATTATTCATCAAAATTGAAAGCATTATAAAATAAGAAGAAATTCTCTTATTCTCATGTTAGAAAAAGTCTAATATATATATATATACTTACACGATCCGTTTGAGCATTTCATCTTGTCTATCTTTAAGTTTGAATGAAAATAATATGGAATTCTTGTATGGATCTTCAAAGTAGGCAGGATGTCGTTGAATTTGAGGTAGGACTACTTTATTAGACTTTTTATTAGTCGAAAGTGCTGGTGGAGCACCACCTTTGCCGTTCATGATTCTAACAAAATCTATAAGAAATATACTCTTGCATAATGTCGTTAAACAAAAAAAGAAAAATAAATGAGTTTTTATTTTTTTCGAAATTCTATTTTTTCGTGTATGTAGTCGTGATCAATGACTGTACCATTATGCAAAGTTTTACACTTACCGTTACTTAGAAACGAATAAAAGGATCATTTCATTTGGACATTTAATTTGAAATTTATCGAATCTGTCATTATAAAGGATATTATTTTATATTATTCGAATTGAAAAATTTTATTGAAACATTTCATATAGAGGTCGTTGAAGTTTTACGTTCAATGGTTCTTACATTCTAACCAGTCCTATGTACAACTCTTCACTTTACTTTACTCACATACATAAGCACACGTGTAAGCAAACAGCTCTAGGATTTTCTTAAAAAATTATGTCTACTTCCTTCGATATTCGTCTTAATCGGCAAACAAAGACCTACAGTGAGAATGTAAGTTTACTTGTATAATTCAATTTGAGGAGATGCTTCAATGAATTGTCAACGATCAATAGCTTTTTCCGTTATGATATCCAAAACATAAAAAAATAATTATTTACTTGATCAGATTGTTAAGACTTACAATTATCTAATCTAATTTAATACGAAAAACTTTAACAGAAATATTCAACTAGTAAATATCGTTGGTGGTGAACCATACTCAAATGCAAAACATCAGATACAATACTTTTCTTGAGTATTGAAAAACTCTTGCTGTGGTTATGTATCGATAGTATCTTGATATTCACATGTTGAACTATTCTTTGAAGATTATTCTACACTAGTTAGTTCATAATTGTTCTCTGATCGAGATTACATTAGTATATCGTTTACGTTCGAACTGAATCAATGTGAGTAAGAGTCTCGATCAAAAAGTAAGTGTGAAAATGAAAAAATTAATTCACAATCAGATTATATACATCGACTTATGAATAAACAAGATTTCTATTACAAGTCACGGATGATGTATAAAAAAATCAAGTATAAACATGAATTAATTCCTTGCTGGTAATAGTCATTGAATCAAGTATCGTTAGCTAAGATAGTTTTGATAAAAACAAAAATAAAAACTACAATTTGAATTCAACATGACTATTTTTCTTGAAAGGATATTATTCAAGGTACGGTCATTATTGCCTCACCTACATCATTCAAACATAACGGTATTACTCTAACAGTTGACGGATCAGTACAATTACATTTAAGTGGTAAAAGTGTTGGTGTTTTTGAAGCATTTTACAATTCAACAAAAGTAAATAGTTTGTTTTCTTTTTCTTATTGAAATTCAATTTTTTTTCCTTTTGTGTAGCCTGTGACATTGATTAATCAGACAATAGAATTAGCTAAGCCAGGTCAAATACCAAACACGAAAACAGAAATTCCTTTTCAGATACAATTGAAAAGTCGACCCAATAAACCATTATATGAAACATATCATGGTGTTTTTGTTAATATTCAAGTAATATGCATATGAGAAAAACAAAATTTACTTTAATTATTATTATCTATCATTCTATATCATAGTATTTTCTTCGTGTTGATGTTAAACGAACATTTCTCTCAAAAGACATGAGTAAACAAATCGAATTCAATGTCGAATATGGTCCTGAACATGAATTAGCTGCTGATAAGGCAATCACTAAACCGGCCGCTTTTGAAATTACATCAGAATCAATAAGAACACTTCAAAATGTATGTATATTTTAAAATTAATCTTCATTGTCAAGTTGATCTTGTTTATCGACATAATCATTTTCGAGATATTTCTTTTCATCAATATTTCGTTGTCTATCCAACATGTAGTTATTAAAATCTTTTCTAGTAAATTTTTTTCTCTTCTGATTATTTTTAAAATAGGCTCGGTAATTATCATTATCATTGAGATTTTCATCATTGAATGATCGTTCAGAATTTCGTAAGTTTTCATTATTCTACAATGAAAAAATAGAAAAAAAAACGTGCGTTTATTTGATTATTGTCAATCCCTAACATACGGTTAGTATCAATGGAGAATGCACACACCTGCATATATCTATTGTTTATATTGTGTATATCATCATTGTGAACACGATTTACATGATCCAAATCATCTTTGTATAATCTAGTATTACCTCCTAAACAAAGTAAAGCATACATCTAAGATGTCTCATTCAAAATCATTGATTATGAACGAATAAAATTTTCTAGTGATTCCATAAACATATCTTCTATATTTGTCAAAACATTTACAATCAATCAAATCGTTATCTTTCGTTAGTGATAGAATGTAGGAGTGGTCGTTCATTTAATTCATGAAAAGACTAACACTAGAAGTGGCATATGTTATTATCTCATTCATTAACTAAAACAGAGTAATCATTAACGAAAACTATCATTTTTCTGCGATGGCCACCAATGAAAATAAGAATTTACTATTTATTATCAGTAGGATTGTATCGTACGGCTGCTACTTTTAAATAAAAGCTTTAGAAAAAAAACCCATGATTCTCTTGTGACGTTTTTCTCGTTCACTTACGAATGTCTTTAGCAAATAATCTCACAATGAATAAGTTAAAATAATGTAACTTACTCATTTTAAATTTTGTCTCCATTGGTAGATAGTATTGTCCATCATAGCTTTGTTTTTGTTCAACAATATTTTCTTTTGGATTTCTTAAATAGTTTCTATCATCATTAACATAAGCGTTTGCATCTTCTTCATCGTTCAAGTTATTCTCTCGTAACAAGTTCCGTCTTAGTCGGATATTATTAGTACTAGTATTTTTTTTCGATAAGTTCATCATTTCATTCGCATTCATCGATATTAAACTTGTCACATTAGCAACTCGAAGATTCTTTCCATACATATCGGTTAAATGTTTCGTTCGATTTTTCTGATCGACAGATTTTTGTAATATCTTCTTCGAATATAGAGATGGTTTTAAAACATGATTTTTCCTCATATGTTGATGAGAAGAAGAAAATCTATTGTTAATAACATCGATAAAATGATTTGATTTTGCATGCACATGAAAACTTCTGTCGGATTTGTCTTGATTAGATGGTAAATGTAAACGAACTTTTATACTTGAAAATGATGAATGATGTAACCATTGCACAGGAATGTCTACTCGACAATGATGATGAGGTATTCGAGTTGTAGTCAATAGAATAGAACTTGACGTAAGTCGATGTCGTGATCTAATGCTATTGATAATTAAGATTAATGTCGAACGATTATTGACCGATGAGACAAATACAATAAAGGCATATAAAATGATGAAACATTGGGTAAACATTTCACCTTATTTGATAAATTGTTGCTAGTTCTATTATTTTTCTTTGAGTTCATTGTCAATGGCGGGTAAATAAATAATGGTGTTATTTCTTCTTCTTTTCATTTATAGAAAATTGATGTACCAAAATTTAAAATAACAGGCAATCTTGATAGCCTTTGTTCTGTAATAACGAAACCATTTTCTGGCGAGGTTTGTTATTATTTTCATTCATTTATTTAGTTACGACGTTTCTTGAATTTAGTTAATTGTAGAAGAAAGTGAATTGCCAATAAAATCAATCGAAATACAACTCTTACGTGTGGAAACATGTGGTTGTGCCGAAGGATTTTCACGAGATTGTAGACATTTATATTAGTAGTATTAATTGCTGGAAAATAAATTAGTTGTTTTTAATTTTAGCAACCGAAATTCAAAATATTCAAATAGGTGATGGTAATATTACTCGTAAGATAGCCATCCCGATTTGGATGCTTTTTCCACGAACATTTACATGTCCAACTTTATTGACAGTTAATTTTAAAATAGGTTTGTATGCTTACATACAAATCATAAGAAAATTTTCAAAGTATTGTTGTTTTTTTCTTATTTTCAGAATTTGAATTAAGTATTGTTCTTGTTTTTGAAGATGATCGCATGATTTCTGAGAGTATGTTTTCATGAATACTATTTTGCTTTACGAATTTCATTTAATAGATTTTCCACTTCGATTGACACGCTATTAAAACAAGATTTTGTTCGATATTTAATTTATCTTCGGTGTGTGCAATACCGTTCGTCCGTTACTATTATTTTTCTTTATCAAATTAAAATTTCTATTTGATTTTTATGTCTTTCATTTTTATACTGTAATGATTTATTAGAAGAAATAAAATAAAATTCATTATCATCATTTAGGTTTGCTCTATGTTATCAAAAATATTTTCAACGGTTTATCAAGTCCGTACGAAAAACATATGCCATCAAAGATCAGCAAACGACTTTTTAAACAAACTGGAATTTCGATGTCTTGTTTCGAAGTTGAATGCTAGTTTATTGATAAAGAATCCTATGATTTGACTGTAGATGTCGGTCTTCTGTTGATACACATGACAATCCCACATTCATTTATGTGCATAGATAAATTTACACGAATAAACGATGTGATCTTGCTAGTAGAATATTCATCAAGTACTAAATAGATTCACTCGACTCTTCTAGTTAGAATTAGAACAAGAAGACGATTCGTGTGAGAAAATCAGATATGAATAATTCATTTCAGTTGTCGTAGTAGAAGAAAAAACTAGATTCTAGAATTTCGCAAACAAGACATTCGCTAATGGCAATGCATTTTTGTCAGCTATGAAAAAACTGTATTACTCTGGATTGTATATGAAGCTTGAAGCTAATCCTACTAGAATATTCATATATATTTCAAAGTTTACACTCATCATATAGACAACGAAAACTTTTCATTTTCATCTAATTTACTGTCATGTTGCCGAAATTCTCTACATCGGAGAAAAACTTGTTAAAAGTTAGGTGATTGACTGAATATAAATTTCTAATACGATCATGATCGGTAACAAAGGGTATGAATACTTTAAAATCTTGTGAAAATAGCATGTTGATGTAGTTGAAATAATAATGTTCATGTCAATCATATCTTGGTTAGTTTTTACGACGAGCACTTAAGATTATTCATTGTGCACAAGAGACTATTATTGATTAAAAAATTTTAATTTTCTAGACTTTCATAACTAATAATAGGAGATGTTAAATTTTGCTTTCCGATCTAAAATTCATTTCAACATCTTGTACTTGATCAAAACATTGTTATTATTCTTAGAACTGTGTGAAAACAAGAAAGTTTTTTAGTACAATGTTGTTTTCATTGCATAAGTTGTTATAAATAAATCACTACGTCGTATTTTCGATCATCAATTCATTTCAATCCGATACTCATAATGGTTGCTCTCAATAAGTCTTCGGCATAATTCTAATATCTATTTAATGACAACAGTATAAACATGAACACAAACTGTGACATTTCAACAAACGGACGTCACTAATCAAAACAAATAAAACCACATCATCGATATAGACTAGAAAATTGAATCATTTTGTAAAGAATAATCAATAAAAGTTATTGATTTTCATATGGTCTTCTGGACACATATAATATAAGTAGAAAAATTCAAAGTCACAGTTCAAGTAACGTTTATTAATGATCGAAATAAACACAAGACTCAAGAAGTGGTGATGGCTTGATTTGCTATTAGATTCAATCATTTTTAATTTATCTGATAACAAGAAAAAAAAGTTGAATTTTCTAAATACAATTCACCAATAGTATACAACAATCGTCTCATCAGTAAAACATGTTTGTTATCTAAAGCTTGTAAACACAATTTCTCGGAAGATAATCTTCAAATAGAGGCAAATCAAGAATTATATTCAATTATAGATTTCATTGAATTTGATTTCGTTCTACAATTATAGTTAATATGTGAATATGATACGGTCACGATAGTTTCACAAGCGAAGTTTTCGTCTTGTTAAATTTTAGTACAAATATAACTCAAGTTCTAGTTCGAATTTCAGACGAAACGGAAAGAATAATATCTAGATAATTACGAGCAGCATGTTGAGTACTGATTTAGTATTGAAGAAAGTTCGTAAATCATACATGTGATTATATAAGTAGCGAATGTTCGATTTGACTGAATGTGTGTTTGCAGATATTAGTAATATTTTCGAAGTCGTATTACTTCTATCAGTTGGGGTCATGCACTTCGTTATCAGACTCAATCGTGATACTTCTTTCTCGCCGCTTAAATTAAGTCCCGAATGTGACAAGTTACAAGAAAATGAAACAAGTTAGATGATTGCGTACATACAATTTGATTGAATTTTATTTGTAGTTCAATTTCAATCAATGTTGCACATTTCATAAGTGTAAAAATTATAAGGATTTGTAGAATCTAAATTTTCATAGAAATGAATGAATGTTTGTTTGTTTCAATTTGAGACAAAGTCTAAGAAACTCATTCATTTAAAATTTTTGACATAGAATTTTGTTTTTATCAAAACCGACTGATAATTTAAATCTAAAAACACACATAAATTTTTCTTATAATATTTCATATCAAACTGTTCTATCACTGACGATGAGAAAACAATAACTGTTCTATATTGCTTGTGAGTATTAAAGCATATGTTGTTGTTGGTTTGTTTTCTTATTAAGGCGTATTTAAAAAAAAGAGAATAAAATTTATCAAAACATTGTTAGACATTTTTCTTAACGTTACAGTCACTACTAAAATGAACTTTAATTTCTATTTTCTTTGGTTCGTTCTCATGATACTGTCTTGTAAGAAATAATTTTCCAAATACTAAATGGAATTCATCATAAAAATTTTATTGTCATTAGTATCATCGGATGCTATGTCATTCCATGGTTATGCTAGTGTTGATAGTCGTAAATGCCATTCACAATGCATGGAATATTGTACGGATGAAAGTGAAAGTGGTATTCCCATGGATCTATGTGATAATGTTTGCTTAACCATGTGCTATTCAACAGTTCGTGATTTTGGTAAGTAAAATGAATCTGTTTATAGATTGATATCATCGGTTAGTTACGAACAGAAATATATATATATATTTATTGCATATTCTGATTGATAAAAAAATTTAAAAAAACTAGTTCTCATGAACGAAAGGATCAATCATTATTAATAAACTTTTGGGAATCAATCATTTTTCTTGTCTCGTAGGAAACCAAAGTGTCGAAGTAAAAGAAGTAGACGGTATAAATTGACAATAAAGTCATGAATTCTCTGAACATGAATGAGTTATGGAAATATATTCCTATGGCTAAGATTATATTGAATTAATCAAATGAAAATTCTCTTTGAGAAAAATTATTTCTATTCATATCTTTTAATAATCTTGAATTGTGTATACACAATTTTCTACTGTATTTTTAGGTAATATGGATGCCGATTGGGAATCTGACGAATAAATCGATAAAAAAAGATAATCGAAAATCTTTTTTATATCTTCATTGAAACATCAATAAACAATATGAATGCAAAGGCGTCCTATTCAAAAAATAATATTTTCTTATTAGAAAACAATTATAAATCAAATTGAAGTTTAAAAAAATAGACAAAAGAATAGTACAATGATGCCTTTTTTTTTTAATGCCATTTCAATCTATAAATCTGACTGTCAAGAAAAGAAAAAACGAAGAAAATCTAATCCGTGTATCACAGATATGAATCATGAATTGTAATACTTAAATTGATTGATTACAAAGCTCATCTGTTGTCCATCGTGAAAGCCATTCATACATTTGTTTATATTCATCCTAAATTAACAATAATAGTGATAATAAAGAAATAGTTTTAAAATCCATGCTCGTATTTACTTCAGTTCGAAAAACTGGACATGAATACGCAATTTTTCTTGCTTGATGATAAACATCAAGTATGCTATCAACCATAAATTGTTCCATTAGATTTGCAATAAGACAAATAGTAGCACCATCTCGAATATCACTAATAATAAGAGAAAATACTTCTACGCTATGTGAATACAAAATGAATAATATCAATCATACTCAATACAAATTAATATAGGTATATGATCTGTTCGATCGAAATGTACAATTGTTCGAGAAAGTTTAAATAATGCAATATTTCGAATAGAAGTATTTGGCAAATAAATAGAAATATCTGATTGATAATATCGTCGAAAATCATTGGATTGAAAATCACCGTCGAGTTTTAATTGTTCTTGTTCAATTAAATCGATATTCTAAATAAATTCATGATCGATTTCTTTTTTATCGAATGCATACATATGGAAAATAAATTACTTGATCACGATTTTGTTGATATAAAAAACAATGTTCAATGTTACATGTTGACATTATTTGTAATATACTATCATAATCGCGTGTAATAGTTAACATGAATACTTTTGAATGTATGTAACTCTTAAATTATAATAGAAATGAATTTTAAATAACAAGATTTCAACGTAATATTCGACACTTACATCAATGAAATAAACAATATTATGATCAATAGCAATAGGTGAATAGCGATTTTCTAAATCTAAAAATGAAAAAAAAAATACAATGCTTAGTTTATCTTCTTTGTAAATTTGACATGTCATACTTAATGGTATAATTGCATCGAGTTCTTTTAAACCATTACTTGCGAATGTCTAGTATCAGATAGAAAAAAAAAGATTCGAATTCAATGATTTCTAAGACAATAATAATATTTGCTATTTTTTCTTCTCAATTTACATGAAATTGATCCGACCATGGATTATAATAGAATCGTGCAAATAAATTTCCAAGCAAATTTTTTATTTGATGATCTAATGCTTGTAATGTTGTGATATCTGGTGAAGAACTCAATGATGATAAATGTAATATAGCAGTATAGATAACAATCAGCATAGACTAAATTGATAAATAATTTTGTTTGAAAAAGAAAAATGTTTCGAAATTATTATCGTTATTTATACTTCATTCATTAAACACATTGGTAATTGTTCATTGATTTCTGTTATTGTATTTAATACATTAATAAAACCATAGGATAATAATAAAGCTCGATTGATATCTATAGTCATGTAGGCAATAGATCGTGTATTCTTTGCACTAAGAGTATTAATAGAAGAATGACACGTTCGTCATTGTTATCGTTAGTTACTCACAAGCAATTTAAAGCAACGATTCCTTGGTTCGTATTATGTTCTTCGTCGAGAGATTTTCGACTGATACAATTCTGAATACGTAATAAAGTAATTGGATCAGTTGTAAACATTGTATTTGTCCAACCTTTCACTTGAAAATGTTCAATATGATGAATTTCATTGTCATCAATCTAAATGGACAATAACGAATACTTTAATAGTATTCTATTGATTTGTCGAACCTTTTGCATTTTAAATTGATATGTGTCAATGTCTAATCGTTTTAGTTTTTGAATAAAATCAATTTGATATTTATCGCCGATTGTCATGGAAGGATTCAATTCATCGGGCCAATATCGAATTAATTGATTCTGAAAAAAAATAAATAAATTCAATTGTTTGTTGACATTTCCTACATATTTCCTTTTAACAGATTAGTTCACTGTGCCATGAAAACAAATACAAAGCTTTAAGAGAGAAACGAACACACTATTAATATAACTTAAAACATGTCTGCACATGTATCAACATAATTGAAATGAAACAATGATTATTTTAAAGATTTATAATACTCTTTATCTATAGTTAAGAAACTTTCAATAGAAGTGTCTTTATTTTTCTACTTTGAAAGCTACTATTCCATAATCGTCTTATGTGATTACACGCATAAGATACGAGAGCTTTCAATTATGAAGAATACCCATGTTAAATTTATTCTATATTCACAGTGACACAACCCTGGTAAAGCGAGTATGTAAATAATTCTCTAATCATATTCTTACATTTTCTTCAAGCTCATAGAGCATAACTATTGATGTTATATTTCGTAACCATATGACATCCCAAAATGTAGACATGTTCTCTCGGTGAACACCTGTTCAAAAAATTCTTATTCATTTAAAATTATCATTTAATATTTATTACCTTCTATTAATAAATACCGAGCATCAACCGGATAGTTACCAATATTTTTAATCTATGAAATAGAGAGTTAAAGGCAAACATTAATAAAACACTAAATATTATGATTTTATACAGCTATTGTATATGTTTCCAGATGACTAATCATATTATCGACATTACTCAATGATGACGAGCGTTCAAAATCATCTGTTACTGTTATTTGTGTTGCTGTCCTAGTTCGATGAAATGCTTCGACTTGTTCTTTTAAGCCAAAATAATTGTTCTCAGATAAGTTTCGAATATGTTCTCGAATTTTTTGTTTCGGCACAACTAATGTATTACTTAACAAAGTTGGACGTAGCTTTTTATAGATTAATTCTTGATTTTTATAATGATCTTTATCATATAGTTCGTTCCAATCAACTCTTAAAATACAAATATCATATTCGAATTTTGTTTTTGTCGAACAACTCAACAACTAACGATGGTTGTAATGGACCACACCATGAGGCAATTACATTTTTCCATCTTGAACCACCAGGTATACCCATTTCTTTTGAATGTCGTTGAAATTTGATGTCTTCTCGTGTTGTTGCTCCGTTCATAGCTAATCGAAGATGATAACACCAAAATGATGCTAATGTAAATACAAGTACGAACGCAATAAGACCAATAAAAAAACTTGGTACATTATAGGCAAAATAAAGTCCCGGATCACTTTTATACATGTCCCATCGAAGATAAGCTGCCGATGCACAACCACCTAATCCGGTCAGACAAAGTATTGAACATGAAAGAATAAAATTACAAAAATAACGGTAGTTCAATAGGCCGACACAATTATTTACTAAAATTACAAAACAAGCAAATATTGCTTTAATAATCTCATTATGCTTAAGATGTTCTCGGAAGAATAGAAGAAAGAATCTTTAAGAATAGCATCTCATTCATAGAAACACTTTTAGTAATGATCATTATAGTTTTTAAGAAACAATAAGTCAAAAGCTTACTCCAAGGACAATGATGATCGAAGTTTTGTACACAAACATTACATATAGAACAATGTGAAACACGTGGCAAACGATACACTCGACATGTATAACAATATGATGATGAATATGGAAAATTTCTAACAAGTATAGTTCGTGGTTGTGGAACCGATGGAAAATAATTTCCATTTCTAAATAGTAAAAGGAATAGATAAAAACGAAAACAATTTTTTCATTTCAAAATATTTTCAATAGAAAAAAATCTTATTTTACAAATCAGTTTGAATATTATTTTCTTTTTCTGTTTGAAGAATTTCATCGGCATCCGGTCGTGGAAGAACACCCGGATCATGTAAAGATGCAAATAAATAATTTAATATTGTATAGAATAATGAAAGAACAAAGAGAACTGGAAAATAGGCATGTCTCTTTTTGAAGAGTATGGGAAAACTATGATAAATAAAGTAAGTAAGAAAGAATGATATGAGAAATAAACTTTACTCCCAGCCAATGTGTAAGCCAGCTAAAGCACATATAAAAGTAAGAACAGCGATAACTACACACCAAGATTTGTATGTCCAACATGAACGGAAATAGGAAACAGTTTTACTCGGATAGATCTAAATGCAGAGTCGAAAGGAGAAAATTATTACATTCCATCATATGTTAATACATACTCGTCCTCGTCGCGTGTTTGAAATAGTCGGCAAATTGATAATAGTCTCAGATGGCATGATAGATCAAATTATAGACCAGAATCTAAAGAGTATGCCTACACGAGAATCGATCTACAAATGGAGTAAGCCAAAACGAAATTCAAGTCACATTGAAAAAATTGTCCTCCATGCTGAACGAATAGATGCTTTGCTTTCATTCGACAAGTGGTATCGAGTTGCTTGAAGTTGACATGTATATATATACTTCTATATCCGATCCGAACGATGGTCAAAATCAACGTTTTTTCTTGTCAGCTATTACTTTTCTTTTTATGTCAATTATGCTGTAGCAGGTGGAAGCCAGTGAAGACGTATATATATATATATAGTTTTTTTCTGTTCTTATTCTCGTTCTTTATCCACGCTGTTTTTTATTTGATGTGTTTTGTTCTCTCACAGGAATAGCAAAATAGAGGCAAAAGCTACTAAACAAAAAAACAAGGTCATTATATGTAAAATCCATGGAATCGTCTCAAACTAACGACAAAGTCAAGTCCTCATGGATATGTGGACAAAAACACAGTAGATGAAAAAATCAACACACTCTGTTTTCACAAATCTATCTAGTTTTATTTCTCTTCTATTAGAGTCGTCCGTGACTACATTAGAACATGCTGATTCAATTATTCAAAAAGCTGATGATTATTTAGAATCACTTGTTAATAATAAAACATTTATTGGTTCCGTGCTATTAGCACGAAACAATCAAATTTTACTTATAAAGGGTTATGGTTATTCAGAATATACATGTCAAGAGAAAAAGAATAGCAGTCAAACTATATATCGTATTGGTAGTGTAACTAAACCATTTACAGCGATAATAATTCTCAAATTAAATGAAAGAAAAATATTAAATCTTAAAAATAAACTATCAATTTATTATCCTGATTATCCACATGGTAATAAAATAACAATAAAGCATTTGTTGTCAAATACATCCGGTATAGCTGATTATACGGATATGGAAATATTTGAACAAAAATGTCACGAAAATGTAACTATTGACGAATTAATTAATATGTTTAAAAATGAACCATTGCAATTTAAGCCTGGATCAAAATATAGTTATTCCAATTCGAATGTAATAATCAGACTAAGAAAAGAAGGCCGGAAGAAAATGTTCGTTTGTTTTAGTTTATTTTATTAGGTTTTATTATTGAAAAGGTAACTGGGAAATCTTATGAATCAAATCTTCGTGAATTGATTCTTGAACCATGCTGTATGAATGATACTGGATATGAATGTGATTGTGATGTTGTGTTAAATACAAAACATGATCAACGTGCATATGGTTATGTTAGCAGTCAAAATTCAAATAGATTTGAAACATGTCGTTTTATAAATATGTCAACAGCTCGTGGTGCAGGCGGTATTTATTCAACTGTGGAAGATTTATATCGTTTGGATAGAAATTTATACAATGAAAAGATCTTGAGTAATAAAACGAAAAAAAAAATGTTTAAAGCAGTTAAAAAAGAATATGCACTTGGGTAAGAAATTTCTATTATTAACTTAAATTGTTCATTTATATGATAAGATCAATTCGTTTTATTTTTGTCTTAGTTGGGAAATTGAACGCATAAAACGTAGAAGAATCATACAACAACATACGGGTGAAATATTTGGTTTTCAAAGTTGTTTGTCACGTTTTCCGAATGATAATGCATGTATTATTGTATTAAGTAATTTAGAACAAACTTCAATTCGTGACATCGTTGAGAATTTAACTGATATTTTATTTGAAGAAAAATAATTTACTTAATTACATCAGTAGAACGTTATAATCTCACGCATTCTTTTTCTAGTGTTTTCTTTTTCTTTCTTTTCTACAAACTCAATAATTATCGATCGATCAATGTTAGGTTTTTCTCTTCTCATTTTTTGCAACAAAAAAAAACACAAAACAAAACCAACGTTCGATTTGTGTGCTATTTTTTACTTTCACTCTGGTTTACGCCTTATTTTACCATATAAATTATTAAATTCAATAAAAAAAAAAAGACAAACCATCTTATGATTATTCTTCGGATCGTCTAAGTTCAATTTACTTTATGCTAAAGTCATCGATACGTTCACATTATAAATATAGATAAATTTCACTATTGTCACAGTATATTCTCGTCAATTATTTAGCACATGTGTTTGATTGACATTAGTTTTCATCTGCTGTCGAATGAATAGGAAATTTAACGTGGAAATCTTGTATCCGGCTCTCTTTACTCGTACAAATTTGTCTCATATCCGGTAAGACAAACAAAAAAATAAAGAAACAAAGAACTTTTCATCATCCTTATTGACTCAGATAATTCATTAATAACACGAGATATCAAAGATCGTGCATTCATATAGTAACATGATAATCATTAAATTGCATGCTATAACTAATATGTAAAAAATGGTTCATGCAAGATGATCTG
This sequence comes from Rotaria macrura, assembly GCA_900239685.1. Lineage (NCBI taxonomy): Eukaryota > Metazoa > Rotifera > Eurotatoria > Philodinida > Philodinidae > Rotaria > Rotaria macrura. Next base: position 50,407 of record OENT01000081.1, on the reverse strand, counting down.
ATAAAAACAATCGTGAATGACTGATACAACTTCTTTAATTAAACTTGATGCCCGTTGATTTGACGAACGTCAGTATGATAATATAAGTGATGTTTCTTATCAAATTCAATGTTATCGTTTAATTAAAAACCAAGAAAACCATTGTATAAAACAAAAGTGCGAAAATTTTTAAACATTTACTATAGACGATGGTTGTGCTGCTCGCTTCAATGCACACAATAGAGAAAATATTGTTACCGGTGTTATACCGGGTATTCGACTCGCTGAACCTAATGTTGTTGGTCGTATTTCTTCTAGTTTTTGTCTAGCTTCATTTGATATTTGTAATTTTTGATAATCAAATTTATCCGGTATGATAAATGCTTCATCACGTTTAACTTCATCGATTTCACATTTTTGTCTGATTATTAAATGTTCGTAAACAGCATCAAGACATAATCGTTCACATAAGTCATTGTCCGAAAGAAGCATTGAACGTATACCTTCATCATCGGGCACTAAAGCAAGCCATTTTGCATTATCCATCGTGTATGGTGTTTGATGAACAAGTGCATAGAGTGATTTTATTGTGTCATCACGACACGGATTAGATTGCAATGGTGAACTTAATAAATGACGCCAAGCATGAATCGGTTTTTTTATATTTTTTAAACATTCTTTAGCTCGATCATAATTCATTTTAAAATTTCTATATTGCCTGTATCGTTGATCACTTACACAGCCAATGTCATAGCCAGCTTGTGTTAAACGAAGATCGGCATTGTCTGCACTGAAAATATTTTTCAAATTGTAAGCATATGACATATGAAATGGAAAAATATTATTTTTCCGTTGTGTATTTTACCGAAGAGATATACGATATTCACTTCGTGCTGTAAACATTCTATAAGGTTCACTTGCGCCATGTACTGTTAAATCATCAATCATCACACCAATATATCCCTCACCTGTGATAAGAATGAGATAAATCTATTTTAAAAATTCTTTCTATCCACGGACAAAAGCATTCTTCTACCTCGACTGATCGTAAACATTGGCTTGTTCAATACTTTACATGCACTATTTATACCAGCTATGATGCCTTGTCCAGCTGCTTCTTCATATCCAGTTGTACTGTATTCATGCAAAAAGACAGAAGAGAGAAGATCATCAAAGACATTAAATACGAGTTTGAATCATTTTTACCCGTTAATTTGTCCCGCAAAAAATAAATTGCTGACACGTTTTGTTTCTAAACTTGATTTTATTTCTCTTGGATCAATATAATCATATTCAACACCATAGCCGGGTCGAACCATATTGACGTTTTCAAGTGATGGTATAGTACGAAGTAAACGTAATTGTATATCGATAGGTAACGTACAACTTAAACCTTGTGGATACGTTAAATCAGAATCGAAACCTTCTAAAATAGTTCAACAAGAAGAAGAAATTTGAAAATCGATCAAAATATTTTAAATGTAATAATCAAAAGATTACAATTTGAAATAAACTATCGTAGTTCGTATTAATCGGAAGGACACTAACTCATTCGATCTACGTAGTTTCACACGTATGTCTTTCTAATCATACTACTTAAAACGAAATTTAGAATTAGTATTTAAATTAGGTATCTTTTGACTGTAGTAGGAATTTTCAGATATGCTTTCCTTTCGTTCAGAAGCAGTTATACGCCATTCGAACATTTCTTTTAACTAGATTGTTTTTTCAAGATAATTTCTTGTCTGAGATTATCTCTGGCATCAGAACATCAATTTTTGTACTAATACTGAATATTGCAGTCATTTGAAAAGAACTGTTCCAAAAAAACAAAAGACATAAAGATTTGTTGAAAACTGTGATAGTTAGTTTTAGAAAATTTCATCCTAATGTCATCACACAACATAGGCTCAAACCATGTTGAATCCTGAATTTAGAGATGACAGTTATTCTATCAATGAGACAATCTAGCTCATTGTGAGATCATCACATTTCCCCGACTTTTTACCTACAGATTTTCAATTTTTATTAACTTTCAACTAATCTTTTGCATTAAGAATTCTATATTTCATTCAAAATTTTCGTCGATTGTAAATCAGATTTCATCATTTGGATAAGAATCTTGCCAAGCGCCCCTCTCCCTCGCTTCTTATAGAGAAATTGAAGCGACTAACTTTCATAAAAACAAGTATAACGAATACTCAGGGCGAAGTTTTCATAAAGTGAGAGCAAATTTCATACCGAAATTCGATAGTACAACTTATCTGAAAACTTCAGCACTCTCAAAAGTGCTCTAGTGAAATTCAAAGTTTTGTTTCTTTAGTATAATTTAACTATATGATCTAAAATTCATTTTAGAGTATGTTTCAGACAAAAGAAAATTTTACTTACCAGGTTCGAGCCATACAGGATGTTTTTGATTTTTGAAACGAAGAATTTTCGATTCAATGGACGGACAATAGCGTGGACCTCGAGTATCTTGTGATACATGTCGACTTAGATGAGCATGTTGACGAACTATGTCAGCTAATTCAAGTGTTGTCATTGTTAAATGACAATCTAATTGTTCTTCGGGTTTAATCCAAACATGTTTATTTAAAAATGAAAAGGGCAATGGTGGATTGTCCCCTTTATGTGAAATACTTTTACTAAAATCAATTGTTTTTGTTTCTAATCGAGCTGGTGTACCTGAAAAATAAACAAATGAGATTTCATGATACTAAGATAGATAAATTTATGAAATTCAAATAGAAATCAACCAGTTTTTAATCGACCCATTTTAAATCCAAGTTCTTCGATTGATTTGGCTAAATCAATCGATGGTTGATCGTTTATTCTGCCAGCTGGCTTTTGTTCATCCATACCAAGATTAATGCATCCACGTAAAAATGTTCCAGTTGTAATTATAACCGATTGACTTGGTATTAATGTATGATTATCAAGTGTTATTCCTGTTATACATAATCGTTCTTTGTCAAGAACAATATCACGTACAGCTGCAGCCATAACATGTAAATTAGGGGTATGAAGAATTTCTTGTTGCATTGCTTGTTTATATAGTTTACGATCGATTTGTGCTCGATATCCCCATACAGCTCTGCCTTTACTTCGATTCAGTACTTTGTAATGAACACCAGTTTTATCACACAATCGTCCACATAGACCGCTAGAAAACGAAACCATTATGTTTTTTAATGAAATATGAATAAGTATCCAATATACTCAAGTGCATCAACTTCACGCATTAAGTGTCCTTTACCGATACCACCAAACGACGGATTACAAGACATTTCACCAATTGTTTCTATTTTATGAGTTATCTAAAAGTTCGCAAGTGAATTTTTTGCTACTAAATTGATTCATTCATCATACCAAAAGTGTTCGAACACCCATTCGTGCCGATGCATGTGCAGCTAAATCCATATCACAATTAAAGAAAAACAACATTCATTTAATAATGCTTACCTTCACAACCGGCATGACCGCCACCAACAACGATGACATCGTAAGGTTGAAAAATAGAACTATTCACAGGCTGTTTAATAACACCTTGAATAGGAGTTAATTCGATTTTTAGCTTTGACAAAGAATCATCAATAAAAGTTGATAACCATTGACGCGTAGCTGGTAAACGTGGCCAATGATAATATCTTAAATTATATCTTTGAATTCTGAACATCGTTTGTCAATTAAGATTAATTCACAATGAAAATCTACAATCTTCGCTTCACACTCACTTCAGCAGTACAGCTTGCTGGCTAGCTAACCAATTCATTCGTTCGCGATATGTGATTCATCGACGACATCCGATTGATTGGCAGGCACATGTACGAACAACATTCGAGATGTCACTACTACATTCAATATTTATAGACAAGCATAAGCACTCTTCTCTTTGCTAAATGTTTACATGATCAAGCGCTTTTTCCTGACTATCATTTTCGTTCACTGAAAACCATTCACTTGATACAGTAAAACTAACACGTGCTTCATATCTAGGTGAGAGTTACTTTGCTTCTGCTGGGCCGTTGTTACTCTACAAAAACAAACTAATTACCAGTACATGTTCATACGATTGATGTCAAGATGTCTTAGAGTAATTTGTAAGACTCACAAGTTGCCGAATCTGTATAGGTAAAAAGCATCTCTTGTATTGTATGCTATAAGCAGGGTTCGAACTGGTAAGAAACGAATGGAACGGTCCGGCTCAGCCGGTTATGACTGGCTCTTGACACGATGAATTTTCGGCAAACCAGATAGCCAACAATTGGATCTAATTACTTGAAAACCCTTCCAGCTAGCCAACATATATTAGAAATCGATTCGCTAACTGTTAACCTAGAACTATTCCATCATTATGAATCGGTCATTCCTATAGTGAATGTTGATAACTGAAAATACTAAGTTTCATCATCTAGTTTCCAAGAAGAATTATTTCGGAGAAGTTCCATCTTTGATGAAATTCGATTAAAAATGTTAGTCCGCCTATGAGAAATTCATGAAAATTTTTCAGTTTCCAAACAGGATATCAAGAGTATCGTAGTTGATTTGCATACTCGTACGTTGTCTCTTGGGAGGGAGGATGCACTAACGCCAAAATCAGATGAAGCTTGGAAATTAGTTTGAGAATGTTCTACTTTTCTAGTTTGATATGTGTAATTATATGTGTTTTCAAATTTCATTTCATCTTTAACTTCACTTTTGGTACTCGTGTAAGGAAGGCTATTCTTCCGGCAGTTTCATCGTTGACCACATTTTGTTTATGTAAGTTTCTTTGATTAAGAATCAATATGTAGTTATGTTGAACAGAAGAAAGTTTTGCATTGCTGATTACTTCAAACGACTATGTACCGGGTGTTGCAAAAGTTTTGCAACATTTAGTATTTTTTATAGATCTCAGTTGAGGTAAAAGATAAAATCTTGCATTTAGTTTTGGAAGATGTACTATTCAATTCTCTACAAAAGTGTATTTAACGTAATTTAAAATAATAGAACTAGAAGTTTTTATGGGTTAAACAATGCACTTATATGAATTGTCTGTATGTTCTACGCATTATATAACTATACTTTTTCTGAATTTCTCCATTTATAAACAGGTTATTAAGAAACTAATTGTAATTAATTCGATCAATATCAATCCTCTTTCAGAATAATCTCCATGCGTTCAATTGCAATTTCTTTGAGTTTAATAAAAGTGATATGCTACTATAAAAGCAGTGGTCTTGGCGAATATTTAAATTCTTCTTGCAAAATGAATCGTTCTATCAAAAATTTTTCTAATTTTCAGAAGAAAGAAAGGTCAGTTTTACTCATAATACTGCAAAAGTAAACTCGTTTTGGCAAAAAATTACATCCTTAATAATATTTTTTGGAAGGGGTTAACTAAGAGAGAAAATTTGATGATTTTCAGAATAATTTCTTCATGGAAAATTGTGTCTAATGAAAAGAACAAACGTTAAATATGTAAAAAATCGAAAACAACTTTGAAGAATTGTCTGGTCATTTGTTATTTCTAAAATTGAAGTAGATTCTTTCGTACAGAAAAAATAATTTGTTAAAAAACAGGTACGATATGAATGCAATTCATATAAAGACTTCTTGACCAAAAAAAAACTTTTAGTTCTATTATATTAAATTACGGTAAATACACTTTTGTAGAGAATCGAATAGCACATCTTTCAAAATTAAATACAAGATTTTATCTTTTCGCTTAACCGAGATCTGTGAAAAATACTAAATATAACAAAACTTTTGTCTCACCCGGTATATATGTATATATATCGATGGCAACAAATTTCATTAACTGAATGCTTGATTATTTTTTAATTTCAACCAGTGAATGTCCCGTATTTATCAGTCCAGTACTTAATAAGTTTAATTTTCATTCGAATCTAACAGAATCTAGTCTCGGTTGTGATAATCAGCATCATTGTGAAATTTTCCTCGTCTATATTCATATCATTGTTTTATGCAAAGGAAACAACAAACTTGCTATGACCTAATTATGAAATCTAGTATGAGTTCGGATGAGTATTGTCTTTGTACGCATAATGTAGTAAATAAATTTCTATTTTTATACTGTACATTATGGATATTCACATCAAATTTTTTGATTGAAGTCATATTCAATGATTTTGCAAAGATAAGCAAGTATGTGTGTAATAATCCTCAAGAATGACTGATTGTTTTACTATCTGTATAATGATGCATAGAAAATATTTCTTGAAATTGCTGCCAATGAACAGATTTCTTGATAGTGAAAATTGTGATGCAAAAAGAAATGTTGCTCCTCGTATTGTTCCATATTCATGAAAGTTTTTCAATGTCACCAAAAGTGAATAAGTCAGCATTTATTTTTGTATTCAATAAGTCAAAAAGACGTCACCTATGATCAACAAAGTTTGAAAGATCAATTTATAGAAAGAAATTAAAATACAATGGAAAATTCTATCACTTTTCACATGTGATTTGGCCAATGTTGCTTATCTCATTGAAATCTGTATCAGTCGATTATGAGAGACTTTCATAAATATTTATAGTTCTCATTCAATCATATTTCAAAACAAAATATTACTTGAACCTACCATTGAAATTCAGATATACACTCCTCAGTAAATAGAATTAAATAACTAAGGCAACATTAAAACTAGATTCTAGACGATTATTGAAAGCATTATACTGAATGAAGTCTACATTATTGTATGAACATGATCATTTCAAACACTGAAAAAATACTGTTTTCCATTACTTAGTAATCAAATGAAAATTTTATCAATTATCAAGTGGTCTTTCACCTTGAAATTCTAAGCAAGAGTCATCATATTTCTCATGTTTCAAATCATGCCATGCTGTGGAAACAGTTCATATCACATACTCTCATCTCAAAAATACTCTTCATCATCTCTACATTGCATACATCATAATTCATGAAAACAGTATCGATTCAATTGATTTGTATAGTTTTTCTGAGCTATATATGAAAGGACAAGATAAATATAAACATTAATAATTATATGAATAGTAGTACTAGATTTATGCTGAGATTTTTTAATCTTCGAATATCACATTTATCACGAATCAACCAACTACACACATTCGAATACGTATGCAGAAGTTCAAATTTCGTTCCATATGATACATGTATGAAGATTAAAATTCTATTTATTATCAGATCGATTAGTGGCACACAGATAAACACGGAGTCCTTTAATATCAACCGTCTTCAAATTATGTGCCATTGACCGAACCTGAACATTTGTATTCAGAAACGATTTATAGATAACATAATTAAAAAAAAAGAATATTAATTAAAAAACAAAAAATATATGAAAATATATTGGCGAAAAGTCATCTCTCGATGCATGACACCTTTAATGCACGGCAAACATTTTTTAGTAGCCGTGAATTAGAGTGCCATAAGTCAAAGAGACAAGTATTTGATAGAATATCTAAAGAGAAAGAGAACTTACCGTAATGGTCTTGTGCAGTTTGTACATGTTCGGATAGTATAATCTGAAAATAAACCGACTGCTGAAAAACATCACTATTTATACGCGAAATAGATTACAATGCCTGTTTTAAACAGCCAATCTAAAAAAAGCACAAGAGATAAAAAATGATATTCCTTTCTCTCTCTCTCTGTCTGCGATGCTTCTCTTTCGTTCGCAAGAGAAAAATTGTCATTTAACACTTTTCTATTGGTTGAAAAGAAAAAAGGAGAACCAATTGAGCTAGGGTGACAAATAGACTAATTGGTCATAACATGAACGGAGCTGCATGATGCAATAAACAGCTTATATAAAATTTGATCGAAACAAATTGACAATCGGAACAAATACAGTTGTCACATCTCTGAAAACTGTTTATATTTTTTGAAGATCATTTCACACAACAACACGAAAAATTTCTACTACGACAAAGATGAATTTCTTTTCGAGCAAAAATAATATTTTGATATCTTTTCAATTGAATTACTTTTATTTCTTAACAATATCCAATGTAGACGTTCATTTATGTGAATATTGGAAACACTTTTATAATTGATAACAATACTATATCTTCATTTCAAACAGTATGCGGGTGTCCGTCCTGATCATCTTCATCTTCAGTATAGAATGATTTCTATTAGGACCATCTGTGGCATACAAAATTATAAATCATAGTTTGAAAATCATAGAATCCGAAAGTTAATACAAGTCATAGACACAATGGGTTACTGTTTCACAATTATATGTTTGCAAATTTCAATTGAATTAATTGATCAGTTGAATACGATTGAAACTTGAATGAGATGATTTTGTGAACAGTTTCTAGTAGTAGATAATTCCTCATCATGAGATGTTGAATCATAAAAATTTCTAAATGGTGATAAATTGTAAAGTAGTATCAGTGTCCAGGGTCTTCATATGAATATTCCGAGAATAGAATCTATAATTTGCACACACAAACCCAGATTACGAATGATCTTCATATTAAGATTCGAGTTGATCTAGTCAGTTGGCAATGTTTCAACTACAATAATTGTAGTATCTATCTCTGTATTTCAAAATTCAGTCGTATGGTTCATCAAAGTAGTTTGAATATATCTACTCTTGTACTTAACATTCAATGTATGTTAAATCGATATTAATATTACTAACATTTAAAAGATTAAAACAATTCGTAAATTTTCAAATTTCTTCTATTTAAGTATGATTTACATGGTGCAAAATATGATCTTTGCGAGATGAATTCGAGTAGAAAAAATCTATTCATATTATGTAACACATTTCAAAATCGATCGAAATTCGTATCACCGCTCTTGTTCAATGACATAAACCAATTCTTATTTGAATAAGCAATTCACTTTATCCTGCTGTTTTCGTTTCGATAATTCAATTATCTAAAGCCCATTGAACACACTATGTATATCCGTATATCATCACACTTAACAATCGAATGATAATATTCTGTCGGGAATAAAAAAAAAAAACTAGAGATGCAATATGCTGGGAAACGATATACATATAAATATATTTAACGTGTAACATATCATCACCTATTCACATGTACTTGATAGTCACACAAATGAAAATTCTTCGGTTATTTCTCTAGATCCTCGACATTATAGAAATAGAATGACGTTATCTTTTAATATGATATAGTCAAGAGTCGAAAGATCAAAAAACAGCAAAATTGAGATAGTGATCATTGATGGTACTTCTGAAAAACAACAGATTCTTTGGTTGGAACATGTTTTTGTTTTTGTTTGCAAGCTGTCGTTCAATTTATGAAATATGTGTGATCAATTAGTAGCATCATCGGTATATCAGAACAGTGACAGCGAACGAACTAGTCATCATTTTTTTTGTCTTGTTCGAACAAGCTGTTACTCTTAGACAATTGTTATCGGCATGCTTGTTGACAAACAGATGACAAAACGTTATGAATCGTCTTCTGCTTTCCTTTTTAAATTAGTAACAGCTCGTAGCGGCTTCAATTCGTAACACCTTATGTGTAGGTATTTTAGCTTGTATTACTTATTATAAATAAAGCATATATATATATATTGGATTTAAAGGTGTCGGTTTGTGTACTGTTAGATCATCGAATAATATAAGTTCTATTCATTAATAAGATTGTCGAAATATTTGATGCTATCCGTAAGATAATAATCGTCTTGTATGTCTAAGCAACAAGATATCAGAGATAGTTCTTTAACTACAAATTACAATTAATTCATACTCCTAACGATTTTTATTAATGATTCAACGTGAATCTTACTATATTAGTCTATTATCATGTAATCAAAGATAGTTCATATGTATGAAAAATTCGGTTTACTTCTGATTCGTCTCCTACATGTATTACACGTTCTAGGTTAATTTTTAATTCTTCCCTAAACGATAGTCAGATATATCTTTAATTCAGAAGATTAAAGTAAAGTCTCTATTAATATGAACCAATATTTACTTGTGACACTGTGAAGTGAGTGATCGTACTATCATATATTGCAAGATAATTCGATTGTTTGCTCTGCTTTCTCCAGTATTTTGCGTGATGTTTATTGGGTGTTATTCACTTGTATTTGATCTGTTGGGTTTTGCTTTCATTGTTAGCACAAATTCTACGATGTTTCATGTATATAGGATGATGCCAGGGATGCATTACGTTGATTCTAAAGGTATCAGGTCATTATAGAAACATTTTATTTAGAAACAAAGGTCAACAATATACCTCGCAGCCATTCTATACTTAGTAGTTAATTTATATGAAACTGGCATTACTTCATGATGAACATTAGTACAACAAATTTAGTATTGCTTAATTGACAATACAATGGGGTCGAGCAGTGAGTGGAGACAAGATTATACTAAAACTAATCATAAACTGTAATACTGTCTATTTTTCGATGGTGTAGTTTCATTATAAAAAATGAATAGTTAGGAATTATGTGAAAGTTTTTTTTTTTTAACTCTTCTCTTTTATAGGTAATCAATTAGGGGTGGAATAGTGAAAGGAACGAATTGAGAATCAATTAAGAATAAGCGACGTATGCAGATGATGAATAGACAAAAAAAAATTCAGGAACGAACCGGCTGATCCTAAAAATTGTTCGTCATTATCATTGTCAATTCTTTTCAATAATATGAAAAAACAACGGGTTTCATCTAAATAGATAGATTAATTTTATAAGTCATCTTTTCATAAATATTGTTCTTGTGCCTAACTATAGTCGGAAATATATCGATGTAAAGTTTGTTCTAAATGCACAGATTTTGTGAGCAATAGGCAGTTTTGTTGCAGTTGATATTCAAAATTGTGTTCAATGAGTTGCGATAAACGATTGCAACCACTTTACTTAACATGTGTGGTGATTTGTTTCATAGCTATTGCACTTGAATGTTGGCTATATCGACGTTTGTCTATGAAACATTTCTTGTATCTAGCAAATGTTTTCTGATTTACAACGAGGAGTTGTGTATTGTTTGCTTTCGATGATATTACTGAGAAGATTTTTATGTAGTTATGTCTTCAAACGGAGCATATGAAAGTTCAACTTGAATCTTGTTTTCATCTAACGGTGTTCTATCAAATTTGTTTATCATTGAAGATATTAAAACATTTGTAGAAATATCGAATCCAATCGTAGTTGTTTCTGGACACTTCATCTTTTCATTTATTTCTTTCGATTCGTCTGATTTATTATCATCGATTGCATAAGACTATTCTACAGATAAGTTTGTTTGGTTGATGAATAAAATTTTTCTAGAATGCATTCATAGAAAAAATATGTCATGCTCTTTATCGTATGAAAGTTTTCTTTCTGATTAGTTTGTTGAACTTGCTTCTTTACATCTATCATCGTATTAAGTGCTGGCATGATGATAATGATCTAAAAAGAGTTATCGTTCATTAGATTGGACTTGTGATGATACTAAACTTTCTCATAGTTGTTTTGTTAAAACGAATAAAAGAATAAATTTATTAAATATAAAATTAATTGAACATCAAAGATATTCATTTGTTCGTTTATGAAAATTCATGGACATCCTTGGCTATCATTGCTTTTTAGAAAACTGATATGCTTAACTTAAGATCTGAAATTTTCCATACCGACAAAGAATTTTAGCTAAACTAAATTATTTAAAAATATGAATACCTATCTATATACTTTCTAGTATATGAGACGTTCAAAATATAGAAACACTTACATACAGCATCAACGATATACACAAGCTTAATGTCAGGTATTTCGAAAAGTTATCGTTCAAATTTTACCTTTTCTGTTCATTGAAATCAGTCGTGTTCATTTTCTCTAATGAACAAGTTTTTCGATCTCAAATTCGAATGGATATATTATACCTGAAAAACGTATTTACAACATTGCAAGCCAGAATCTGTCTTTAGTGATATACATTCATAAAAAACTGTACGTATGTAAATTTTTACCATATGAATGAATATATTCAATGGGTTCGGTGGAAATTGGCAGAAAACGAAAATGTCTAATAGGCAAATGTAGAGAAAAAAAAGAAGGAAAATGCCGAAGAGGAAAAGACAGAAATTCTAGACGTCCGAAAATGACAAGTCGAGAATCGAAATTTTTAAATAAATTTGAACATCAGAAAGCTTTTATCAAATCATATGATAAAAGAATATAAAATTCATAAGTATTATTTCCTGTTTCTTGTGTAACGCAAGTAGTAATGCTGAACCACTCCATAGCTTCTTTGCGTTGATTACATCTTTGTTGAATCATGATTTGATCGCTTGAAATTCCTTGTTTGTTATTTTCACTATATAGTGATATACATGTCGTTTACGTCTTAGCAGTGAATTGCTATACACTTTAGAAGATAAGGAAGAGAAATTGAATTATTTTCGTAAGAGCCTACACCGACTCGGAAACTAAAATTTCGTTATCCATACATATCTTTTGGATTCTACATTTTCATTTTCAATAATTTTCTGCGTCTGCCTCTCATGTAGAGTTTTTTCGACATTTGTTTGTTATTCTACCTTTTCCTTTTTTTGGCTTAGTATTCTGCATTTGCCTATTTGGCATTTTCTTGCTTTTTTTCGATATTTTCCTATTCGGCGTTTTTCCTTTCTATATTTTCCATCAATTCGAATTCAATATTCATGATAAACTATTTTGAATACATGAACGACATGAATATAGAACGAATGATGAACCATGTAATGAGCTTGAATTAATTTTATTTAACAAACTGTTAATATATTCTTGTTTAAAAAACATTTCATGTTAGTTTACTTGTCTTCTTTCTTTTTTAAAAGCTGCACATCAAATAAAACAGAAGAGTATCGGTATAAAAAAAAGCAAAATCGATAGAAATAAAGCAGGTTCACAAAATGCCTCTATTGTGATATATGTGTCTTTTCGTGGAAAAGATACTTTTTAAATTTAAGTGTAACACGAAGACGTTGATGGGATTCATTTGTTTCTACGTCCACATTCGTATTTGTTGTTTTAGCTTGTTGCTTTCGACCTTTTGTATTGGCTAATAATTGTTTTGCTTCATCTGAGAGACCATCTATTAGATTAGAAAGTGTTTGGAAAATTTAACATTTAAAAGTATTCAACATCAATCTAAACGATTCAAAATAACTTACTCATAAATCGCACTTTGAATTTTCCACTTTGTCCAAATGATGATTCAATAAAACCTTGATCACCCGTTGGATTAAGTTCTATTTTGAAATTAACGAATATATTTATATTTGTTTCTTTTTGAAATAGATCTTTTCCAATCAATGTTTGATCATCTACTAATCGATCAATAAAACCGACTTTTTCTTTTCGTTTATAAATACGAAGTTTATTCGGCAAATCTTTATTGATATAATCACTATCAGTAAAACCATCGAGAACATGACCATAGAAACCAAGACGACATGTATTGACATGAATATCCGTATCTAAACGAGAACCTATCAGTATCGATTGTAATTGACAAGCAATCGGAGATTCAAGTTCAATTAAAGCCTACGATAAATAAGAAAAAGAAAAACATAAAATTAAATTAAGAAAATAATATTCATCTACACACATAGATATATCTATTTTCACCAGATTCTTCAGTTAAATATTGATCAAGAACTTCGTATTCTTTGTCATAATTAAATCGATCAACGTTTGTATCTGTTGAATTATCCATAAATAATAGAATTTTACCCATCACAGTTGAATGACCACAAGTTATATGAAATTTTGTTCGACTTTCAATTTCATGTTTAAAATGTTTTACTTTATTCAATTGAATAATTAATCCATGAAAGATTTTTATGACACCAGGAGTCGCTAGAAAACAATATGTTATTAGAACGAATTATCGACTTACTAAACGAGAGACAGAAATTATTTATTTCTAGAGGTAAATCATACATCATGAGAAGGGCATCTATCGAAAGCTTTTCATCAATTTCATATAGTTCAAATTTCAAGATTATAAAAATTAGATAAGTTCTAAAATGTTCGAGTATTTCTTACGCAATAACCGTGCACTATTTTAAGCATACCAAAATCGTCTCACATGTTGATTCTAGGAAATATCCTGTCGTTCAGATGGGCAAATTTTGTTTGTGTGAAAATGCTCTCGTTCCATTTCAAACTCTATTCATATTTGTATATTTTTCAAATATAAGTATAAATCAACTTCGTGATCAAGGTTGGATGTTTTTTCATTAAGTAAATTTTCATAGTATATTGAAGCATTTTTTGATAAAAAAATGAAGTTTCTTAGTGATGGAGTAAATTGTTTTCAAAAATCTCGTACATAGGTCTGTAGCACAAATTTGGAACAACGACTTCACCTAGTTATTAAAAACGTACATTATTAATTGTGCAAGAGCAAAACGTCAAAGTTTGTACTATCAATCCAATAATGAGATTCAGCCTTAAATTTCATCTTAGGCAAAACCGAATTATTTGAAATCCTATTACTTGAACATGATAGACTACTTTGAAAATTTACTTACACGATTAAGTTTACTCTCTTTGTTCATGATGTATGTATGATTCAGCTAGATAAAAATAAGACTTTCTATTCATCGGTCGATTTTATGACTAGAGCCTTCAAAAACAAAATCAGCATTCTATCGAGTTCTATCTAATGACGTGTGAAAAATTTTTCGTTTGTGGTTTCTTTTTCCATAGTACTCACAAATCAATCCTCGTTCAAGTTTATCTGGATCGAACTGTGTAACACAAATGCCAATGCGATCACCTTGAATAGCTCTATCAATTGGTTTACGAAACATTTGCATTGATTTAACTTTTCGAACTTCTCTAAGAGATGCTATTTCAATTGACTAAAATAAGAGATATGCAAATAAATTATTTGCTACAAAGAGTAAAGCAAAAAATAAACAACGTCCTACATCATTAATTCGAACGGAGCCAGATAGAACCGTACCAGTCATAACAGTTCCTTGGCCACGAATGGAAAAACAATGATCAACTGAAAATACAAATGGACCATCTGGTGATCGTCGAGGAATATAAACATGTTGCTGAAGTGTTGCACTAAGTTCATCTAAATTTGTTGATGATAATGCTGAACAAGGAATAATTGGTGCTTGTGGAAATTTTGTCGATTCAAATGTTTTACGTAACCGTTTTGTCATCTGCAAAACTAAGACAAATGAGTTGTATGATACAATATGAAACGACTATTTTATTTTCATTTACCTTGTCTATTGTTGCTTGTCGTTGATCTTCTTCAATGAGATCAATTTTATTTAATACAATTAACATTTTATCACAAGTAATTTCACCAATAATTAAACATTCAGCTGTCTGCGTTTGAATACCTTTAGTTATATCAATAACGAGTAACATTAAGTCGATTATTTGAGCACCTACACAAAAATTGATTCACTAGTCATTGTACAAAGCAATAAAAATAAAATGATATACATAAGTATAATTTGAATCAGTCGAGAGTATTAAACAGGATCTATGNAGACAGCATTTCTATGAAAAGATATTCGATTCACTCTATGATTTTCTTCTTACAAGAAAAAACAATGTTAGAAGATGATGTTGTAAATCATATCATATCTTTCTATCTGAATGATATTGAAATAAATCACCGATTTGTCTTGCATTGGTAAATGTAGACACAATGATATCTAAAAGAACCTTCTCTTTTGATGTTAGTCAAGTTTTACGATCTTGTCGATATCTCTCTTCTCATTCGAATATGAATTCGTTTTCAAAACTATTTCCTATTGAGAAAATTCATGAAAACTTTCTTTAGATTTTCGTAGCAAAAATCAACTCTAAAATAGATTCATCTTCATCATCCATTGGATACAAAGACTTGTTTTGGTTTTGTTGCATTGTCAACGACAAAACATATTGATTAATGAATAGAAATTACACACGAATGATAAAGTCATGAAAAGTAGATGTCGAAAGAGCTTATTCGAAGTCATCGATTTTTTAGCTGTTCTTCTAAGCACATTTTTATACGTGCGTGATAAATTAGTTAGCTCTATGCATATAGAAATGCTACTGTCGAGATTTACCTCCAATAATTGTTCGTATTAAAGATGCATGTCCTGGACAATCGACTAAAGTTATCTGTAATTGAGTATAATTAGTATTCATCAAATGTTCTGGCATGTCCATCGTAAATGATGAAAATCCAAGATCAAGTGTTATTCCACGTTCTTGACTTTGTGGATTTTTATCAAACGCATTTGTACTGAAAAACAAAATATGAAAATTATGACTCAAATCGATTACTAATTTTTGTTTCTACCTCGCAACAGTACTCAATGCTTTTGCAAGACTAGTCTTTCCCGAATCGACATGTCCAAGAACGCCAACATTAAAATTAAGTATAGACATCTGAAGAAACAAAATCAATAGCTCATCGCGTTGAAGACGATCAACCTTCTATTTACATACGAAGAAAAAAAAACAGGCAAAAGAAAAGACAAATACAACAATAATAGGGCTATTGTTTTTTTAATTTGATTTAGTGTCTATTCATGATTATCTTGAAGTTTTCTTTTTTATGAACGATCACGTTTATCACTACGATAACGACTATCAGGCGATCGCGATCGATGAGAATGTCGTCGTCGATCTTCACGTGATGAACTGCGTCGATGTTGATGATACTTTTGAGATTTATAACGATCCGAACTATCATCTCGATGATGATGATGATGGTGTCGACGATCAGGTGAACGCGATCGAGGGCGATCATCACGAGATGAACTATAACAAAATTGAATCAATGTATTAAAAATAATGAACATGACTGTTCTTTTTCGGCCTAATTCGAAGAAAAATGTTTACCTATATTTTTTATCTCGATATGAATCAGATGACGATGAATACTGACGACTTTGATATTTATTGCGATCCTTTGATGGCGATGATGTTGCATTACCAAATGTTTCCGGCATATCAATAGCATTCGATGATTTTGTTTCATATTGTTCTTCATCCTGATCATAACTATAATAGATTGAACGGGAAAAAAAAACAGAAACATATAATCTATCACACTAGCTTACTTTCCATCTTACGTACCTTGAATATGCACCATAGCTATCGCCCTTATACGGACCGTGAGCATGTAATTTTTCCGTGATTTCTTTCTGTGTTGGCACCGGTATTCGAGGAAATAATGTATCATACCATCTTTCAAAAAAAAATCAAAGTAAAAAGAACCGTTCATATAATCCGTTATGTGCTTACTCAATACGTATTAACCACTGTCGAAGCATTTGACCTATGGACATAACACCACCACCACCTGCTTTAACATCTAACGTCTATTTGAACAGAATAACAAACGAGAGAGCGAAATGAAAACGAACCGCAATCTCTAAATTTACTTCGGTATCATCGAGATATTCTTCGAACCATTCAAATAATTCATTGGGTGGTTGAGTATATCTAAATAAGTATGAATAGTAGAAAAATAATTTTCATTCATTCGTTTTCAACTTACCGAATATACATAAAACCAAGTGCACGTATATAGGGCGAATCAGTATGAGTAGTTAAACTAATAACTTGTTTTCGGGTTAATTTTAGTGTATACAATTTATATAATAAGCAAAATGCTGTTGATACAATACCACCACCACCAACGCCACGAACCTGCATCATTAGTTACACAAAACACATATTGCTTTATATAGATAGATTCGGATGTAGTAGAATTTAGTGAATATTGAAATATTATCGTATAGATTAAGAACAGTCATCGAAACGAGTCATAGGCTACGGTTGAATTTTCTAATTCTCAACTATTCATTCTATTCGAGCTGCATACTAGACAGTTCGTAATTTTTGGTATATAGATATTTAATTATTTATATATGTGTGTGTATGTATATATATATATATATTTCTTTCTCCTTAATGTATAGACTTACGACAATGAAAATAGTATTCATGAAGAATAAATTTTGGTTAATTCAATTGATTATTTCTTAAACTAGGAACTGTTCGAACTTTGGACATTATAATAAAAATAGGTTTTTTTTCATCAACCCAAATCCAAACATATATCCTTGCTAGTTAATGAGAACGCTACGAATATTTTATCTAAAAGAAATATTTCTATATGCATATTAACTAGTTTCACTTACCCCACCACACATGCCTGTTAGACCGGATGTTTTTCGACTGCCTTTTTCCCATGGTTCTAAATGTTTAACCTATGAAAACAGAACTTAAACACTAGTATAGGTAAACAAAATTGAAATAAATATTAACTTGATAATAAATTTCATCAACCACTTCATGATAGGTTTTCTTTTCATACAAAGCATTTTTAAAGTATTGCGATGACATTATGTTGTTGAGTACTAGGGAATTTAAGTTCATCGAATCTTTATTTCCCCATACATTAAGAACATTTGAATCTCTTGACATGGCTTCTTCGGTTTCTTAGATCTAAATACGTTAGTACAGAAGAACGAATATGTAAAAAAGAGAGAATGAAATGATGTCTACAAAACTCGTCTTTCACGATGGATAATTTTGATGTGAAATTCACCAATAAAAACAAAGCGCCACTAGCGCATACTACAAAAAATGCAGGAATTAGATAGCGAAAATTGATTTTTTCATTAGTAATGAGCATGATTAATTTATATTATTAGGATAAAAAAATCAATTTAATTCACGATCCATTTATTACCGCTCGGATGTATGTTTATTGCGACTGAACGTAAACAGCTTATTCGTACTTTCAATTAACAAACAAAGCAGTGATTACTTATATCGAGACAAACCAAAACGAACTGGATCAATCATATAACGATGAAAATTTTTTGCAAGATGTTGAAGATTACCTGAAGAATTCCTGTTCGATAAAAAAGTCCTTGGATAGATGATTGTAGAATTCAGTGAGGAGACATTGTTACGTACTACTCATAATTTTCTCTACTATCAAACATTTAAAACTACATCAACGAGTTTTTTTCATCGTCGATGAAATTTCTCTGAAATATACCGAAACTATTGAAGATTTCTAAAAATATCTTAATTTTAGATTTTATCGAATTAGTCAAAGAGATATTTGCAAAATGTCAAGCCTTTTGACACAAATAGTTCGTCGTCAGGCATTAATGATGGTGCCTCGCCGTTGTGAAAGTGAGCTTCTTCAAGCTGGTCCACCAATTACGAAATTGACAAATAAAGTATGCAAGAAGAACTTAAATCTTAATAATTTTGTATCGTTTTGGAATAATTTTAGGAAAAATTGATTGTGTTGGGTTTGTTCTTTGCTGTACCAATGATCTATCCAGTGTACATCATGTCTAATTTACAAAAATATAACGGTTCAAATCGTACACTTTCAAAAAAGAAGAAAACCAATGCTGATAAGAAATAACTTGGCATATATGTTGCCATTTAGTGATTGGTCCATCCTTCAAGACGTTGAACCTCATAGATTATTCCTTTTTCGTAGTCCTGTTCTTTCTCTCTCTCTTTTTTTTTGTCTTTTTGTCATCATAAATAAAACACAAACATAGTCCCCTGTTTGATTCCAAATGAATTCGCTTTTTCTTTCTTTTTTGATGAGACGATTTAGATTTCTCGTTTAGATGCTTGCAAGCTTTCATGCTGCAGCATAAACTATTTTTCAATGGAAATTACTTGTTGAAGAACAAATCTCATTATCAAGTATCATACATTCTTCGTCGTTTAGTTTCACACGATCAACATGAGTCACCAACACTACCGCATCACATTCAGCTTAATCCAATATTACGATTAACAGACAAAATTCCTTCATCATGTCATATTCTTATTGCAGGTGGAGGAATTATTGGACAATCAGTTGCCTATCATTTGAGCGAATGTGGAATTAAAGATATTTTATTGATTGAAAAAACGAAGTAAAATTCGATTTAAAAAAGAAACAAAATATGCATGCATGTATATGTCTATATAAATAGATTAGCTTCGGGTGCAACATGGCAAAGTGCAGGCCAATGTATACATTTGCAAAATACATTGATTCAAACACATTTTACGAAATATTCAAGAGAACTCTATGAAAAATTACAAAATCAAGGACATGATATTGGTAAATTGTCGACAAGGAAGTATTATTTATCTATTCATTTGTTTTTTATTTTTAATACACAGGTTTTATTGAGAAAGGAAGTCTATGGATTGCACAAACAGCAGATCGTTTACATACATTAAAACGTCAATATGCCATCATAAAAGCATTAGGTGTCGATTGTGAAATACTAAATGTCGAAAAAATAAAAGAAAAACTGCCCATGATTGATATACATGAAGTTTGGGTATAGTAGATTTTACTGAAACTTTATTTCGAGATAAATAGAAAGAAAAGTATTGTGAAAGATTGTTTAATATTTTTGTGTAGGGTGGTCTTTTGGTTAAAAATGATTTTATGGTCGATCCTGTACCATTGGCTTTAACATTTGCAAAATTAGCCTTAGATAAAGGTGAACTAAAAGAAAATTCTTTGTGTTGATTCTAATCAACAGTATCATACTCTCTGTTTCTAGGTGTTAAAATCATGGAAGATTGTTCAGTTAAAGAAATTTTAACTGAAAAGCAACGTGCCGGACAGTATGATCGAGTAACAAGTGTTGTCACATCACAAGGAGATGTCAAATGTGATATATTTATTAATTGTACAGGAATGGTATGGATTTTATTTTTTAATTCGTCAATAAAATGAAATTAAATAAGAGTTCTATTCTTTTCTTTCTAGTGGGCTCGTGAACTAGGATATCGATCATCACCTGGTGTACGCATACCTACTCAAGCGTGTGGTAAGTTTTCGATTGATATGTTCAAACAAGAAAGTATGCGTAGGTTTCATTAGGAAACTATAGACATTTAGAAATGAGTACGGAGTACTCAAAATCAATCAACATGATCATGGTAACATCATGAGTCCTGATAGACATCTTAGCAACTCTTTCCCTCTCATTGTTTATGGCTGATGTTATTGACATACGATTATTGTGCATGTCGGCAGAATGAGACTTGAGTAGAGAGTGAAAGATCGTGTTTTTTGTCTCTCGCAATCATATGAATATATTTTGGGAATGATTTATGTTGGCTGTACAAATGCCAATATTAAGGTATTATGAAAATGCTTATCACATTTGTATTGATACTATACTAATGAACTATGTACGCATATCTTAATCAGATTTTATATTCTTTGATTCTATTTATTTCGATAATGTAGTCTTATGGTGTTTCATAAATGAACGACAATATTTTCTTTTGAATAGAACAGATAGCCGCCTTTAAATTTTTTTCACAATAGGAATATCATTACAAGAATGTCTTAGAAATTGCCATTGTTCTTATGCAAAACTACTGCAACGTTTGATGTTAACTAATATAAATCAACATATTCCATGTTTCTACTATAAATCGAAAGGAAAAGTTTATTCTTTGTCTCGTGTTGTGATTTATCTAGATGAATAGATCAAAAAACTTAATTCTGTATTCGTACTTTATTGAACATTTATTATTATGTATGTTAACTTTTTTCTTGGTGTAATTAATGCGTATTTTCTTCTTTTCTGTGATACAGTTATATATTTTAATATGAGAATTAAGAAGAAAAAACGTTATCATTTGAAATTTGAAATTCAAACAAGATATATTTTCTGATGAGAATTTCAGGGTGTATGTTGATCGAGTGTTATTACAAGTCTTATGTTAGAACTACTGAAAAGTAAGAAGAATATTGAGAACGATTATCACAAAATAGTTTTGTCTGCAACAAGAAACAATAGAAAACATTTAATTTCACATTAAAATTTGACAAAGATCGTGTCAAAACTTTTCATATCGAAATGTTGTACTATATTTATTTAGAATATATGTGTTTAAAAACAAAACCAATATCAAATTTTCCAAAAAATTTGCCCATTGTTCACAATCCAGATGAACGTTTTTATATTCAACCATTAGCTAATGACAGTGTCTTGATTGGAGGTTTCCTTCGTGAATCGAAGCCTATTTTTCCGAACGGTGTACCAGATACATTTAATTATTCACTTTTACCTGATAGTTGGGATGATTTTCGTATGTTACTTGAATATGCTCCGTGTCATTGATTGTGAAGGGTTGTTTTCTGTCTTAGATTGGATATTAAATAATTCTATCAAACGATTTCCTATGCTTGGAGAAAGTGAATACGATACTCTAATAACAGGTGCTGACAGTTATACGCCTGATGGTCGATTAATTATGAATGAATCTGCTGAAGTTAGTCACTAGTTTTGACAGTTTTCTAAAAAATAAAATCTATCCATTGATTATACTTGTTTAGATCGACAATTATTTTGTTGCGTCTGGTACTAATGGAAATGGTATAGCAGTTGCAGGTGGTGTAGGAAAATATATTGCTGACTTAATACACACAGGAAATACCGATTTAAGTACATGGCCTATTGATATACGTCGTTTTATGCGTTTACATACGAATAAACGATTCTTGAAAGATCGTCTTCGTGAAATTCCTGGTAATAAAAAACAAAGAAGGTTTTTTCGTGGAAATTCTTCATAGAATAGATTTGTTTTAGGACAACAATATTCTTTGAAATATCCAACCTATGGAATGTCATTGTATCGTACAGGACGAAAATTACGTGTTTCAGCATTGCATCCAAAATTACAAGCAGCCGGTGCTGTTTTTGGTGAAGTGCTTGGATATGAACGTCCATTATTTTTTAATTTGGATGAATTTGAAAAAAGTATTTATCAAGAAAATATTCTATAATGCTTGATTTCATTGATATTTTTAATTTTTTTCCCATTCTATCAGAAGAAAACAGTGAAGATCTCAGTAAGCAAGGTACCTTTGGGAAAGCACGTTGGTTTAATATTGTTAAACGTGAATATAATGCATGTCGAAAAGGTGTCGCTGTTATTGATATGACATCCTTCACCAAATATGAACTTAAATCAGCTAATCGAAGTGTTGTCGATTTTCTTCAAATGCTTTGTGCCAATAATATTGATAAACCAATCGGCAGTGTTATACATACAGGCATGTTAAATGAACAAGGTGGTTATGAAAATGATTGTTCTGTTATACGCCTTGATGAATATCAGTAAGATACAACAAGAAAATGATACGGGATCTTTTCAATATTATTATTGATTCTTTTCTATATTAGTTATCTTCTTATAAGTCCAACATCACAATCAACACGAAGTATGAAATGGTTGAAATCTCATGTACCTGAAGATGGATCAATTTTTCTTTCCGATGTCACATCACTTTATACAGCATTGAATGTTATTGGACCGAAAGCTAAATATTTATTAGCAGAATTAAGTGATGAAAATTTTAATGATTTTGCTCGAATGACTTGTCGAGTAAGTTGAAATAAACTATTCAGCATATCGAAAGAGAAGTGATACTAATTTTCGAATATAATTGAACAACATTTTCAACAAAAACTAAATTGATGAGTCGATTGTTGACTAATCTAATTGTGTATCGTACCGAAATTTGTTTCAATGAAAACGATAATATTTTGACATAAGTGAAAACTTCAATTAGATTTTATTATTGAATTTGTTTTTGTTTTTATACAGGAAATTGATGTTGGCTTTGTTAGTCATATTTACGCAATGAGACTGACACACACCGGTGAAGATGGTTTTATGCTATATATTCCATCAGAAGTAAGAAATTGTAGAAAGGTTTCATTTGAAGAACAAAATATAACATGAATATTTTCTAGTATGCCTTATGTGTGTATGAACAGTTAATGGAACAAGGAAAAGATTATGGTATTGTAAATGCTGGGTATGAATTTGTTTGTTTTTTTTTGTTTCGTGATTGATTTTCTCTTTTGTTTTTCTTTTTCAGTTATTTCGCGCAGAGAACCCTACGCATAGAACGCATGTATGCCTTCTGGGGTCAAGATATAGATAAAACTACGACACCATTCGATTTAAATCGTGAATTTCGTGTTTCATTTGATGTAAGGAATTCAATTGACAATGATTTATCTATTTCTTTTCTTCTAGAAAGAATTTATTGGCAAAGCAGCTTTATTAAAACAAAAGAACGAAGGTATTCAAAAGAGATTTATACAATTTCTTCTTGAAGATCATGATAAAGATAGTGATCCATGGTAAATACAAGTTCTTATTATATTATTTAATGAATTGTTTTCTTTGTATGAAACTCACATCGTTTTCTATAATGAGCAGAAGAATAAGATTGAGATTTTCAGCGTGTTTCTTCACAAGACAAAATACGAAAAAGATCATCGTATACGTTTTCATAACAACCAAGGTCAATCAATAGCATTCGACTCACGTCTTGACATTTCTAAGCGACGAAAAACAAATGTTGAACGTAGTCAAACTAACTGATACAATTCTATTCATAATGTAACTCGTCAATCGAAACAGTTTTCAGCTGATTAACTTGTAATATTTAACAGTAGAAAAAAAATATAAAGACAGATTAATTATCGATAGAAAAAAAGTCCTTGTCAATCAAAGATTGCATACTGTGCATATTTGAAGTTTTTTTTTTTTTACTGAACATGATGACACTATCTCTCCGAGATTATTGTAACAGACACCTCAGTTTTGAACCATACTTACAGACAAGAAAATTGAAATAGAATACTGTTTTTTTTATGATGATATGTCAGAGCCAAAACTGTGAGTTTCACAATTTTTTTCTTCCAGGAATTCCATGAACTAGTCTGTTTTTTATCTTCAGGCCTTGGAGCGGTGAACCGATTTATCGAAATGGTGAATTTTGCGGTTTCGTTACTTCTACAGCATTCGGTTTCACACTTGGAAAACAAGTAGACATACTTACAAGTATAGCTCGATTCATTTTTTTTATTAATCGTTCTAGGTATGCTTGGGATATGTTCATGCACGAAATAATGAAAGAATCACAACAAACTATATACGTGGAGCTAAATATGAAATTGACATTGGCACAAAACGTTTTAAAGCACGCCCAAACTTGTATCAACCATCTGAAATGGGTCCTACAGTTCAGCTTAGTACACCATAGATATGAATAGTATATAATAATTTTTAACACTTTGACGGTGTAAACATATATATATATACATACATGTATTAACAAAATCAGCAATATGTTTTAAAAATAAACCTTAGATTATAGTTTTTAAGAATCAACATAATTCAGCAAAAACAAAATATTAAAACAATGAATATTTTTCTTTCTGATTATTTATTGTTTTGTATATGTCTATTTTTTTGGTAAAAAAAGAAAGAACAAAAGACAAAGAGAAACGATTTTTTTATGAAATCCATTTTTCAATCAGTGCAACAATTTGTTGTCTTGCTTGTATAACACTTGGTGGATCAGCTTGATTAGCTCCACGTAAATCAAGATGATGAGCACCACCAATTACAGGTATGGCTGGAAGACTCGGCGCAACTGTTGTACGTAGACCTCCGGCTGACCATGGATCAAGATTTCCATTTGTAAAAGCTATGTTTGAGTAATAACGAAAATCTGTTATATTGTTACCACCAAATTCAATGTATGGCCATTCAATACGTGGTCGAATTTGCCATTGAGCATAGCAAGCATCAGAAAATGCTTGAAAATCCCATGACATTTTCTCAAACATATCATTGACGCCATCTGAACACATTGGCATAACGAATTCTGTACATGATTGATATGACCAACCTAAATCGCCGAGAGCTGGTATATCTAAAAATAATTTTTCTTGTTTTTCTATAAATATTAAGTCGATCAATTCTTATTTACCTTGTGAACCTGTATCAAAACATTCCGTGTGACCAGTATAATTAAAGAAAACATTAACTCCTTTAACTATTCTTTGAACAATATCTTCGTCATCATTTTTTGTCTTTAATGATGATGATGTAACATTTGTGCAAAATACTCGAGCGGGAAAAGCAGGTAAATCAGCTAGAAAAGATGTTGGATATGGATAATCAACCATCGCTATATTTCCATACATATCAATCAACCAATTTTTTAATTCATCAATTGTTTTCAATGGTAGACATAATTTGAAGAGATTTGTAAGACGTTCTAAACCACCGGCACTCGATCCGATACGATTCATTGCGTCCCATGAAGATCGAATTATATCGACGCATGTTGAACTTTCGAGAAGAAAATCTTGAGTAACAATCTTAACAAACAAAATAATAATAATTATTATTATGATGATGATGAACAATATCAATATCAATATTATATGTTAGGATTAAAATTTACGCGAGAAAATGCTTCACAAGGTGTTGTCATTTGAAGAATAGGTGCTGATGCTGCATGTGCACCAACAACAACATGTGGATATTTCATTCGAAAGTAAGCTGCTAACATGCCACCGTACGATCCACCAAATACAATGGTTGGACTTTGTTCAGCACCTTTTATTGAACTACGAATATAATCAAGTAAATATGCATAATCAGCAAGTGCTTGACCACTTGTTAAATATCTTGCTAGAAGAAAAGAAAATTTTCTGTTGAATCTACCATCGGTAAACTATTTACTATATTCTGGTTTTGAATACGATGCATTTCCATAAGGCAGCGATGCACCGTAATAACGATGCTCAGCAAATACAACCATTGCATTAAATAACGGTGCAATATCCCACACTATTTAGAAACATATCTAACTGACAAACAACAAGTCAACTATCGAGTGTATTAACTTACTAAAACCAGTATTATCACAGAAAAGATCAATGTCACCTGAATGAGATGAACAAAAAGCAAAGCAGAAATTATATTTATTTTTCAATTTTTGATCAGACCTTCATTGCCAGCATAGAATAGAATTGGTCGTCCATTTTCCCAATGATCCATATTTAATGTATATCGTTGTTGATATGTATCCATGTTAACAAAACCGAAATGATCAACTTTTTGTGTAAATGTTTTAAATTGTCTACATCGATCATCACGAATATGACTTTGTGAACGTGTTAGAATGTTTGAACGTCGTGGTTTCATCCATTTTGCTGATGATGATTGACAAAACACAATCACAAGAAAACATAAGATGAAGCAAACCTTGATAGTAAGACTGGTCGTCATCTTGAGCGAAAAAAATTAGATAAATAAATGAATGAATAAAAATTTATAACACAAAGATGAGGTCTCAGTTACCTAACGAAAAAAAAACGACGAAAGATAAAGGTAGACACATAGTCGAATCATGATGATATGACACTCTTTATTGATAATGAATGACGAAACGCATGAAGCAGAAAAAAATACATAATTTACTATTATCGAACAAAATTAACTTTTATAAGTTGAAGGATGAACGTCGTTTTGATTCTTACTTATTTTTTCTAATGAGAATACGATTCGTACATTTGAATCTCTCTAGTTTAGCTATGCGAGTATTCAGTTGAATTTTCACCTAAAATTTAATTTAATCTTATCTGACACTTCAACACATCGATCAAAACAACTAGATTTCGACAGAATTAAAATTTTTGAATATTCTACAAACCATGGAATTTATTTTTAGATACAATTTCAACATCGAACTTTAATTTTTCCAATAGATCGGTTAGCACGAGTAAAACAGTCATAGTTCGACTCTCAACGTTTAAGAACAACACGTTTTTTCTTGTCGTACCACGGTTCCTTGGTGGTCTTTATACCAGTTAAAATGGCAGCTATCATTTTTAGATAGTTCCATTGTCAGAGGTCCAAATATTTCCTTGTCTTAACCATGACTACACAGATAAATAATACAATTTAATACGTAGTGCATCGAATTTCTACAATTTTGTTTCTACTAAATCCGATCATATGTGATCTGTAGGATGCTCAAAAAAGATATCATCCTGAAAACCTAACACATTGCTTTTCGATTGTTCATCGATTTGTGTTTTCAAATATTGCATTTTAAACATAATCGATCATTTATTTCAATTGAAATTTGCATTCAATAATAGTTATATTATTGAAAGATGTTTTTCAATTTGTACGATTCATCAATTAAAGCATCGTTATTAATATTAATCTCATAATCTGTTACCGATGGATTATTATTATTAAGTATATTTTTCAAAATTCTGGTAAATTTAACTGATAGATTCTTTCATACTGACTATTTCTAATAAATATGTTTAAATCGATGGATATCAATTTTTCTCAGAACGAAGTAGGCCTGTATAAATGATTGTTAAAGTTTACCATTCAATACTTACCTCATCAAATCATCATGAGAAAATAATAGTTTCGAATAGTTAATATTATTTCATTTTTCTTTCTGCTTAGTTATTCCAAATTTAAATAAACATTATTCAAATGAAAACATAAATATTTCTTAGTCTGATACTATGGCAAACGTACAGATTTAAAAGAAAGAAACAAAATTAGACATTGTGTTTGGTATTCTATTTATATTTGAAGAAAAAAAAAGATACAGGAAAAACTGTTGTAATCATATAACAAATGACGAAAAGTGATTAGCAATCTATCTTGAAGTATCAGGCGAACGTTGCTGTTTTTCAATGATGGACCGCTGCAGTGGTGTGTAAAGATTTCCAATGATTACCTAAAAAAAAATAAAACTCTTTGATTAATTCGATTTTCGTTATGAGAAAATTTTAAAAGTATGTCTATGTTTGTTTTCAAATTTCTTCAGCTTACCTGACGTCGCATAATTTCTAGATTTTGTTTTCCGGACTTTAACAATTCATCAATCTTCGATGTATCTTGTATGTTCCGATTGTGATGAAAATCTTCACGTACACGTCGAAGGAAATATTCACTAAATAATTATTAGATTCATTACAGCACCCTTCATAGCAAGACAAAACATCTTCTGCTTGATTCAATTAAATGGAATGCTAATTAGTAGAAATTTATTCAATGTTTTATAGATAAGATAAAAAAAAATATCAATTTGAAATAGTATGACTGTTATCATGAAAGCAACTAGATCTATTATCATGCATGTTAGCTGATAATACTCGGTGTTTTCCGTTAAAACAACAAAGAACCCAATAACAGAAATTTTACTTCATTTCGGGCTCTAATCGATCATAAGAATTTCTCATTACAAACCCTTACTGTTATTATTGTGTATTTCAACTTATTTCCTGATCATTCTAATTCGATTTCTGTTTATTCTCTTGAATAAGAAATAAACTTGTCTACATATCGTTTGATAAATGTTCTTCTTATTTTACAATAGTGTTATTTCTTTTATCAGCACAAAAAGAGCACAATTCGAATAAAATTCTAATATATGTTTGATATTATTTTTACTGTAGTTTTATTTAAAAGGATTCATCGTGCATGCGCAGAAATTTACCGATAGTTATAAAGTGAGAATTTATGACATTCACGTAGAAGTTGTGCATATAGCGTCAAAACTGTTTGTCTTGTTGTATTCATCTAGAACAATAATGTTCCTATAAAGTAACAATTTTTCTTTCATCTATCATTGACAATAAAGAAATTTATGTTAAACGACTAAGATGTATTTCACGAAGTTTTTGTTTTTCTAATGTTTTGATTTTTCGTGTTTCTTTATACAAAACTTCTTGGTCAATCCATGGATCTACGTGTAAAAATTCAAGTTTTTCTTGTGTTCGTTCACGAATACGCATTATTCGATGACCTGTTGCTTGGGATTCACAATTGACAAGTAATTGACGGGCACTTTTAGCAGCTTGAATAATGAATGACAAACGCATAGTATCAAGTATATCTAAAAGCAGAATACAAAGAAAACAAAAGTATTCTTTTCGATTGAATTTTAATGAAGATTGTAATTTTGAAACAAAATAACGTGTAGTTTTCAAATGACTACTTCGGATAAATGCTGTCAATTCGTTCTAGAACAAATTGATTGGTCGAAAGGAAAAACATTGACGTGAAAAATAATCGAAAAGTGTTGAAAAACTTGATAGTTATCAAGACACATTATTTATTGTATGAAATGAGTTTAACATTGCAACCAAAATGATGATGTATGCATCAGATGATGAAGAAACGAGAGAAAAACGTCAATTTTCTTTTACCCTGGAGGATGCTCATGTTTACCAATCATCTTAAATATTTAATCATGTATGAATTTTTGATGAACATATCCATTGATTATGCATTTCCAGTATTTATTTGAAAGTAATTATATTAATCACTAACTTTTCTTTTTGTGATTCAATAAAAGAATTTTGTTGTATAACAGTTCTTCTGTCATCTCTTTTAGTTGACCTAGATCATATATTACTTATCACCAACCGTTACAACTGGTTATAGATCTATATCAGTAAATTTAAACAAAAAACCATACTGAACTATAGATGCACAAGGGTCACCAATCATTGAAGACATGGCGTTTTTCGATATGGATAATTTTCCATTCAATATTTTTCTTTTCGATAAAACTACTGCACACCAAACTGTAGCATAGCACGTTGAATGAAGGAGAAAAAATGATAGTATGTCTCGAATATAGATTGTCGAGGAAAGTATTTTGAATTGATTTCGGTGTTTTTACATACCCGTGCAATCAAATATAGAAAAAAAAACTTTGATTGAAAATCTATTTCGAAAGGCATAAAAATCTCTAACAAAAATGAGATCTGTAGACTGTATCAGCAACTCTGATTGAATTTTTTTATATGCGCTGATGATCGATGGCGAAANTTGCGATTCGTTTCGTAGTTTCAAGAAGTCCATGATACTGAGAGACATTAGAGTAGACCTATTATGGAATCTTGACAAAAATATTCACTGCTTCGTTTGTTTAATAATGAAATCATTCTCTAATTCTAGGTCAAGAAACTTGCAAAATAAAAGGTTTTCGTGTTATATGGAGATTCATTTTTTTAACTGAAGTGAGTGCTGAAGATGATTTTGCTTTCAATAAACATCGCTTAATTTTTAGTAATAAGAAATCATCTCAACGATATTGCTATTTAATTCAATGCATGAATTTCTTTTCTTCTCATTCTACTATTGTTAGCCAACTAACAAACGAACATAGGAACAGCAACTGTCGAATGTCGTTTGAATTCATCTGATGACTACGAAAACTAGTAGTAAATCTTGATGAAACAAAGACAAATGTCACAAAATTGAATTCTATAGTTAATTTCTTGACAAAAGGAAATTTACGAAAGATTCAAAATAAAAATGTTTCAATCTCAAAGTTCGTTCTATGTTAATTGTGAATTACATAGCGAAAATGAATTTATTTTTCTCACGGTATATTATTTCTACAACTGAAACATTCATGTATCAAAGAAGTAAGTGGACTTCGAGATGGAGGATCACGAGAAAAAAACTGAAACTGTTGATTTCGTTGAAATTTTCGAAACTATCAATTATACTTATGCACCGAATGATAGATTTAAGGATATTTTTTTTTCCGAAATGACCTTACTCTCAGGGTCTATGTCATGAAAATGTCTATGATTAATCATATCCTTATTTCATCAAAACCGAATTTAAAATCAAAGACTTTTCTCATAAGAAAAGTTCTCTTATTCTACGCGATATTTATTTCTATCCATAGATTTCAATCTTTTGAAAAGATGTTGAATCTCAGAAAGAAATTACCGCATGATTTACTGTGATGGAAAAAAATCTATTAACATTCACATTTTCTTTTCGGATAAGATAATCTTTCACATCTCTACTTATATTTTATCTTTCGAAAATATGAAATAATCCTATTCTCTCTCGATGATGAAATCACAGTAAAACTCAATTGATCCTTATCAAACCTTATGATAATAAATCATTGAGCACAATATTCGTAAAACCGATTGTTGTCTTTGATTCATGTCAATGATTAATGGATTGTTATCATATACTTTCTTTCGCTTCGTTGACTTTGTTGATATTGTATCGGTCTACATGGCTAGCATACGATTCATGCAGATTTTCCTATAATATAACGATGATACCTATAATTATCCATATCTAAAAAAATCAAAATTCTTGTATGAAGCTTATCTTTTTATTATAGAAACAAAAGGCAGAAGAGGAGAGTCGAATGTTCGACAAAAGATGAAAAGAAAAACAATGAAAAAAATCCGAGCAAAAAAGAAAAGAAAAAGAAAACTTTGAATGTATATCAATATAAATATTTCTTTCATCGAAACATATAAAGAAGTAAAATAATAAGACAAACCGCTATAACCAAACCAAGTACAAGAGAATCTTTGCGTTTTTTAACTTTAATTTTTTGTAAAACATTATTTACCAAAGGAAAACGATTCGTTATACTATTTACTTTAGTTGTTATATTTAGTAAATATTTACGTTGATCCGACAAGTCCTTTTTTACCATTGAAGCTATCTCTAAATTTGTATCCATAATTTTATGTGAATTATTTAAATGATTCATTTCACGTAGATAATAATCTTGTCGACGACTACTTAGACCTTGCGTTTTCATATCAGAACTACTTGTATTCGTATTCATTAGCAGATCTTCACGAATTTTAAAGTTTTGTATATTGGCTTTTGTACGGTCATATTCACAACGATAATCTTGTAGAATTTCATGATGACGCTGTAGTGTATGTGTTGCAGCTGAATTAGGACCGAGCAATGATGGTACTACATCGGACATACGTTTATTAATATCTGATAAACGTTCAAGAAGTTTTTCGATTTCTATTGACATTGTTTCAAACGATGGTGAAGAACAAGTAGTTGTTGATGCATCTTTCGAATCGTGTGTAACATAATTCGAACATAATTTTGAAAATGATATCAATTTAGTATCAAGTTCATTTTCATGCTGTCGTGCTTGTTTACGTAAATCTTCCCATTCAGTACCTGGTGCTGTAGACATTTTTGAAGTTGTTGATTGTACTGTTGAAGTATGTGTCGTACCGTTTGAACGGTTCATATTACAAATAAAAATTTGTTGATAAAAATTGATAACATTTTGGTAAGAACCATTACATATTGAACGAAAAGGTTTTTTTATGGAGTTGATTTAGGAAGACAGTACGTCACACTTGGTGATCTAACTACATAATTCGATACAGGTGCAAGTGGTTAACCTATCAGATGAAAAGTTCAAACTCTGATATTATACTCTCGATGATTCCAATGAAAATGTATAAATTTAGTGATGAAATCGTTTTTCTAAATTTGTTAGTTTTGCTACAAATGTACGTAAACTAAGATAGTTTACTAGTGACATCTAACAAATGAATGAAAAACACAGAACGTACAAAATGGCATTATCTATTTTAGTTTACTTGCTTTCTCTCTTCTTTTCCTTCTCTCGCTATCTGTTGCGTATTTAATAGTTCTTTTTATTTCTCTTTTCCGATCGACATTTATTATTAGTTCCAGAACTTAGTACCGATACAACTCAATTTCATACACGAAGAGAGAGAGAGAGAATCACCATGTTCCTCTCATTACTTACGATTATCACGATATTTGGTTATCTCGACAGCAAACCAATTATCGTAAGAAATATATCTGGTAAGATTTGAACAAATTTCCAAAACAAAAATAGAAGAATTATGTTTGCATAGAACGTATTATTTCTATTCTACTTTAGATTGCAGCATAACTGCAGATGGAATTCTTCATTATCAAGGTAAACATTCGTTTACAAAATTTGAACATGAATGTTTGCCATGGATTGATTTTCAAGCAACCTATTCTGAAATAATAAATGAACCAAATTTTTTTACTGAACAATCAATAAAATTATCAAAAAATTATTGCCGTAATCCAAATATGAATATAGATGGTCCTTGGTGTTTTGTTGAAATAGACGATATGATAAGTATGGAAGGTTGTGATGTTTGTCAAAGTCTTGGTGAGTATTAATTATTCAATGACGAAAAAAAAAATCAATTAAGATAATATCTCTTTAGCACCGCGACCAACACCCGAAACGAATATTAATGATATTGACGATATTAACTTTGCTACTGTACATAATAGTTTATTTCAAAACATCGGCGATGAAATAAAACGTTATGGAGCATTGATTCGAGAAAGATTTTTGGAATTAATCAATCGTATGAAAGAAAAAATGAAACAATTTGGAATGAGAATTTCGAATAACTTTAATTTCAATGGATAGAACGATTGTTTTTATTTCATTAAAAATAATTATTAATATTTGTACTCCTTCGGTTTACTTTCAACATTTTAAATATTTAATAAACATGTTCATTATATATAAATATATAACTATGCATAAGATTTTACCAGCTGCATTCGATCTTATTCAAAACATGATTACAGATTCAAACAAATAATCAGTTATATTCAACAACTTTGATTTAGACATAGTTCTGATGTTGATGACAGCTTAAAACGACAGATCAAAATTTTAATAAAATTAATCGATCTTCTAACATCTGAACAACGTGCGCATAACCTTGACATAATCATTGTGATCCTATGGGAATTCGAGTCAATACCACTCGACTAGTAGAAGTATAAAATATTAGGTGAAACCATTCATGCTCGAGGAATGCTCATTATGAAGAGCATTAGAGTAAGTTGTTAATGTCTGTCAGCTACAAACAGATATTATCTCTATTGAATTAGACAATTATGAAGTACATATGAACGCTGATTGACTTCTAGGAATACTTTATTATAACACGGAGAACTATTCCTATGTTATTTATTCATGACATGTAATCGTACCATGTCCTTTTAACTGCATAGTACTACGATGCAGAATTGTATATTGATAACATCAGTCTGTCGTTTGCAATTGTTTTTCTTGTGCCAAACATTAGTTAGTATGTATGAATAATCATGCATGATTTTCAAATGCTTTGTGAATGAAGATAGACAAAGGTCACAGGAAAATATCAGATAAACCTTGTTGAATATGGTTGTCATTTTGCTCTGCTTGTAATGTAATAGTAAAAATTTTCTATATTCAATTTACTCTATCAATTAGAATCTGCAGAGTTCTAACTGAAGAATAAATTTTTACAATTCGACTAGGTCATCTAGAGTTGATTATGATTTTGTTTCTGTACGAGGAAACATTACGATAGTAAGTGAGAGTGCTCTTAGTAGAATGATTGAACAGCTGCATGAAAAACGTATAAAATGTTTTTTGAGCTCTCAATTAACCAGCAAGTGAGCCCAAATGGGCCTTTTTGAGCTCAATAAAAAATGCTCTGGCTCAAATCACTCTTTTGTCTCTTTGGAGCTCGGAATATAACATGAATTCGAGAGTGAGTGATGTTTTTCAGTCCGGATAATGAGAGATAGTGCTGATGTCGAGCGGAGGATAAAAATTTATCTTCAAGAAAGAAACTTCGACTTTGGGAAATTGCGGATTAAGTATTGTTCGACTATATTGATTGTTTATTATTGAATACTTGAATAATTTAATTATTGGAAAACAAATGTGGAATTTCATTGATACACTTTTCAATGATAATGATTTACGAGCAAATCTCGTACGAAATAATGTGTCTGTAAAGCGTTCAGAAGATGTCAAAGCTGTTTGGAAGATGACGTATCGATGTTTACAATATCGAAAACTTTCTAAATGCGATTTTCAAATCCAAGTTAAATATTTACTCTTTTAATGATGTCACTCTCATTTTTCATAATAAATAAACTCTTCAGTGGGCTCAGAACTATCAATAACCGGTCTCATTTCTCATTACGGGCTCACAACCGGCAAAACAATTTCTTTTGAACTCGAACATTTTTTATTGAGCTCAAAAAGGCAAATGCGGCTCACTTCCGGGTTAATCTCGGCCTCAGAAAAGAATGGCATCCATGAAAATCGTATTAATTATGTTTCATTCTGCTTGTTTATATTGATTAACTAATTTTTTTTTCTTTTAATCAAGCATATAATTAGTTTTGAGAAAGTCATAATCATGACTACATTCTAAGGTAACTAGCTAAGTTGAACTAAAAAATGTGATTGAATAAATATATGATTGAAAGTTAAGCAAACAATTACTGAGACAAACCATTTTTTCAAATGAACCGAAACAAATGATTCGTTTTAGAAAAATTTAACGAAGCAAAACGATGACGGCATGACATTTCTTCTAGTAGATCTCTTTATACAAGAAAATTAATGTTCTCTTTTAAATCAATTCACCGTAAGTAGAATTGAAATTTATCTAAAACATTTGAAGTCGTACATATTTGATATCTCGGAAAATATTTTTAAAGAAAAATGCAAATTGTTTTCATCGATCTACGTCAATCTCTGTTCGTATCGAATGATTCTGAATGAATCAGAATTAAAATTTAGTATTTTCAATATTTTATCCATCGTATGGTTTTGTTACACGGTAAATTACTATTCAGAATAGAGAAATCTTTGTTTATTCAGTACATAGAGCATTCAAGCAAAATTCTATTTCGATATTTAACTAACTTAATCATAGATCTAAACTTGTTTTCATAGGAAATGATAAAAACTTATGTCAATAGAACGTTGGTAATATTACCGTATCTCAGGGCAAAAATATATTGTGGACAATCTGCAAGTCTTTCGTTTTATGAAGTCGAAATAAAATTCTTATCACGTGTTCTATGTACTTGAAAACGTAAAATTCGTTCTTTTGAAGACAATGATTTTTCAGAGGCCTAACTGTCTGAGGTAGTACAGAAAATACAAAGTGAACCAGATCGATTTTGTTTTATTGTCATCACATACATATATCATAAAGCAATTATAAAATTTTCACATTTCTCATCATTCAACTGTTGCACACGCGTTACTTCTTTGTGTTTCATCATACTATACCGTAAGTAATCGTCTATGTATCATGTAGTTCACTGTAAGCAACATTGATGTATGTATACGAATTGTGCATGGCATGCACTCAAATATATTTAATCCTATTAATAGAATACAAAAAAAAATATCTCTATATGTAACTTAAAACACATCACTCAAAGTATTTATCGAGCTAAATACAAAAAGAAAATAAGAAATACAGCAACAATCTCAATAAAATTTCTAAAGTTACAGTCATTTATTTTACTTAATTTAAATATTCAACTGAAATTAATCAGTTGCGGTGAAGATTCATTGTACAGCGGCAAAAGTAATTCGTTTTAGATAAGGAAAATAATACTCAAGACCATATCTATTTATTATCTGCAATGTCTAACATCGAATATATACGGGCGTCGTTGTAGACAATGGCGTTGGTTCTTCATAAACAGGTTCCATATCTAAAAATTCTCTTATTAAATAGTTGACAATTCGCTAATACCTAATTTACCCTTTTCAATGGTTTGATTCTTATATCTTGGATGTTCGACAGTTTTAACAGGTGAATATTTTCTTGAATCTAAATTAAAACATTTCAACAACTTATCAACTCTATTAATATCTTACATACTATTCGTTTTTAAACTTGAATAAATCGAGAGAAAAAATAAAAGAATAAATCGTCATAGAATTACTGCGTTATATTCAACTTACTCTGATTGAACTAAAATGAAATTCAGACAAAAAAAAACGGTTTTACTAATTTTACAAAAGAATTAATATTTGATATGAATACCATTCTTCTTACGACATATAAAAATCATACAACATATAGATAATCCTAGTAGAAAAACAGCCGTAATAATAGAACCACTAATAATTGCAACTTTGATTCCTAAATCAATATTTGCATTAAATTTATCTTATATATATATATATATATTAATAGAAAGCTCACACCGATCGATAGTTTTCTTCTAGATCGAATTTCAAATATTCGATGTCCATTGAAATAATTACTATTTCGACTTTCTCCAACATTTGAATTATAATTCATCGATGGATCGGATACAATCGGATCTAATAGAATTTACACCAAGAAAATATTTTTTTAATATTTAGTTTCATCTACATATCATCATATTAACCTTTGACTGTAATAACACTGGAAAGTACTGAATGATGTCGATTATCCGTTAGTAATTCACATGTTAGTATTTGTTGATTGAACATGGATGTGCGTCTCAGTACTGTACGTTGATGAGCACAAACAACTAATGAACCATCGAGTTCCTCTTTTTTATTTACTTCTATACCACCAAGGTTATCTCCAATTCGATTCATATGTATATTTATACTTTTATAACCTGTCACAGATGCACAACAAAATAATTCCATATTTGTATTATCAGCAACTTCGAATCGACTTAAATGTACATCGACGACATCATCCCAACGTTCACAAGAGCCTATTGGACCTTGACATATGTAATTCCAATAGAACGATTGTACATCTCAAAATACAAAATCGAAAGATTACATTCCAATGAAAATAAACTCAAAATAACTTTATATACCAGCAAGTATTATTTGATAAACAATATATTTAGTTGCACGTGTCCTTGTCGATTTTTGACAAGTATAATATCCAACATGTTTTGCTTCAGCTGCATTCGATGTTACACGTAAAATATTATCTTGTGTTAAATAGTTAAATTTTAAATTTAAATTTAAATAATATTCATTGTCTTCTTGAATTTCTAACCATTGATTCAATCGTCTACCAAATAAAACTGATTCATCATGTTGACAATCGAATGAAAATGGTTGTCCTTCTTGCACGATTATTCGTTCAATGTCTTGACACCATAAACCAGAAATAATGAGATTAAGAACAAGAATATATAGCATTATATTCTCAAATAAATCATATAGAAATTTTGATCTGAAATCGAACACATACATATACACTGAAAATGGTATCGAAGTCTTTATATTATAATGAAATAACATGTACGTGCGTCTTTCATAGTCTTGTGAAGGACATACATGATGTTGTGAATGAGGCGATAAAAAAAAATCGAAGACGACAGGAAAGAGAAAAAATGCGACACTGCAGATGTTCGATAGTTACCTATTCTTTTTCATTCATAAGGATGATTTAGGTAATATATGTCTGCTTTTTTGTTCCTTTTTAAATACAACATTTAAACTGCATGATTCATTTTTCAGTTAGTTGTAACATTTATTTATTAGATACATTTCGTCGCATTCTAATATTATTGTCTTTGCAACATTATGTAAGATCAGATGATCTCATGTTTAATGAACAAGACATTTTTTTTCACAGTTCTTTTTTCTCGTTTATCATCTGGATGGCTTGAATATTTAAGAAGAAAA
The DNA here is from genome assembly GCA_900239685.1 of Rotaria macrura. Lineage (NCBI taxonomy): Eukaryota > Metazoa > Rotifera > Eurotatoria > Philodinida > Philodinidae > Rotaria > Rotaria macrura. Next base: position 11,300 of record OENT01000081.1, on the reverse strand, counting down.
AAAAAATAAGCAAGAACCTCTGAGGGTTTCTTTGTACGTCGAGTATATAAAATCAATTTGGTGAAGCAAAAGTTTCTTGTGAGACAATTTATTGATGCCATGTCATCAGCAATGAAGTTATGTATATATGTTATAGATTTACCATGAGTATAAAGACATATAATTAAAAATACAGTACCATACATTCTTTCAAGGCTTATTCAAATTTCCTTTGGTTGTTTCTTTCTACTATTTCTAACGTTCGATAACTTGCACAAGTTGTTCAATAAGCTTGTTTCTATTTTTAAAATAACTTATTCCCTGTAATTCATAATTCACTATGCAACAGTAGACTATCGTCAATCTATAGAATAATTTCCTTGAATTACTTCCATAACGTAGACAGTCGATGCATCATCAATGTTCTGCGTCGACAATCTTGTTATGCTTCTTTAAAACCGAAAGAAATCGACACACTATTTCAAATGAACCGTTTCTTCACAGTACTAGACTGAGTTTATTGAAGGTTATCCAATCGTGACAAGCAAATATCATTATGATGGTCGCTTTGAAACTAATGTGTTAAGTTTAGTTATTTGGTCTATAAACTCATTAAACTATTATGAAAGATGTAAAATGGAAAATCAATAGTTACTTTTCAAGATGATTGACCAACAGAATTAAGATTTTACTTACTCTATGAATACAATGCATGCAAAGTTTGTGATTCGCCAGTTTTATTTTTCAAATAGTCTTAAATCCATTAAAATTCTTAAATTGCATATTCAACAAACTTCTGGTAAGGATCCGAAGGATTGGCACTAGTAGATCATTATTTGAGAGCCGAGGTAGACCATTAGCTACCCTAGTAGTAATAATGTTCACCGAATTGTATTGTACGCCAGTGATAGGCGAGTTAGTAGTTCCAATCATACGCATATACTTTTCGCCACCGAACCAGTTTAAAAATTTTCACGATAAAACAAATTGAGATTCCGCTGTTTTTTCGCATTCGAAAGAAACTATTCTTTCTGTGACAAAAAAGAACATAGTTGACCATATAATAATACATGACTTGTATTGATTCTCTTGTATTTTGATATAGTATACCATTGGATGTAATACAAATTATATAAATGCTACACATTTCCATGACGGAAGAAACAGGTTCTACATATGTTTGTAAATATCCTTGCCACGTTTTATACGATCGTATTACGATGTTGACAACAGATCAAAACTACGATCTTATATTTTCATGAATAAGTATGAAGCAAGAAAATCATATGTACAAATGCATGAAGCCACACTCAAGTAGTGTACATAGAATCTCCAAATTATCGGACACCTTATTGATGTTGTCAAATGATATGTGGGTTATTTTGATTAGCTCATATAATCCATTGACTTCTTTTAACTTAAAAGAATTTTACACGAAGAGATCATGAGTATGTTCTACAATGTTTCTTTACTCTATGCAATTTATAGTTATTGACTGACGAAACAGAATAGCCATTGATTAAATCTATATCGTAGAGTGAAGTTCGAAAACGATAGTTCGATTTCATTTTCGTATATGAAGCATGATTATGAAAATAATGCAACCAGTCCAAATTATTGCAATCAATAAGATGATTTCTTAATCGTCACTTGAATACCTTCGATAATCTTCGAATTATCTTAGAACCAATCAAGTTTGAATATATGTCGACTTCTTTCATGTTTTTGTTTTTTGGTGACTATAATCATTGAAAATTTTCATCATTTATAACTAGTGTGAATATAGAATTTCATCTATCTGGGTATACATTGTGCGCAATGACGTCTGATTTTCTGAAAATCATCGAATTTTCGTTGTCGTATTGAACGCAAAGATTAAGAAACATCAGCTTATGCCATTTTAACAATTCAATTCTTCGAAGTATAGGATTTTTTACAAGTAGAGATATTATCGAAATCTAAAAGGTGCTATAAACTTGTGGACTTTCTTCTCATACTACACATATAATATCAAACACAACTGGAATGGTGTGAGTTTCTTTTCTAACAACACTTGACATACAGACAAACTAGAAAATGGGCCGCACACAAACTAAAGAGTTTGAAAATTCTCGACACTCTTGATCACTGACTCAATGTTAAGAACCAGTATTTATCAATTTAAATCGTCTAGCAAACTCTTGCCAGTTGACATCATCCAACAAAGTTTATCTAACTTTTTAAGAGGACAAAAGAATGGTGACGATATAAATTTAACATCTTTCTCGTCTATTATATCTAGTATACATCGTACATAGCATGATTTAAATGATCTTCAAATCGGTCGATTTAATTATTCGAACCATTCTACTTGCCTTCTATTTTTCGCACGTTATGAGCAATATAGATCCATTCAATAGTGATCGATAACATTACTGTTGTCATATGATGGGAAGAAACTCACATGTACATTTTGAGAATTCTTATTTTTATTCATTTTAGAAAAATAAATGTTTGATCAATACAATTCAATCCTAAATCTGAAAATATAAATTTGCATTGTTCCTTCGTGTTCTTGTAGGATATGGTGGTGGTAATCCTTCGATGATGTTATGTAGTCTACTCTTTTGATTTCGACTATAAATAACTAATACATACATTAAAGCCGTCATCTAAATATAGAAACAAATATGTCACAGAATATTTTTGTTATATATCAATTCATGGTACCTCAATGATAACTATAGATAAAGCCGTTAAGAAAATTACACCTTGATGTGAACGAAAGACTTCGACTAATTTTTTGTAGCAACCCTAAGAATTCAATAGATACACGAAAGAATACGTTTCAACTTCATCAATCCTTCATAACTCACGATTTCATACGTATCAATTCCACGAGTAGCACATATTATAGTTTTCTGAAATTTTTGCCAATCTTTACTCGAAATGTTATTTACTGAACAACATGTTAGTGGATATTTGAACTTTCTATCTTCAATTGACATTGAATTATTCCACCATGGATTTGTTCGATTCCAATTTGTAGTAGCATCAAATTCATGTTTATTTTCTATACCACAACACTTTAACTTTACGAAAAAAGATAAAACTAATTTAATTTCGTACTCATTAAAATCAAGAAACAACATGTACTTACATGATACATAATTAAATCCCATAGATGTGATGTTAGTTGAAATCTTTTTTCAAGTGGTCCTCCATATTTTTCTTTAATTAATTGACGCATTGTAAGTATAAATTTTTGTTCAAGTGCAGATGGAAATACCAGCAAATGAATAATAAATATCGTTTGAAATAGTAAATTAATTCCTACAGTAAAAGCATACTAAAACAATAAAAAGTAGACATTATATGCGTACATCTAAACATAATCTGTTCGTACTTACACAAAACAATAGAAATTCTATTTGAGTTATTGCACCAGAACAACCGAAAAATCCAATCGATAGAAGTATAAAACCGGGTAGAATCATGACTAAGTACAGAATTTCATCAGATGAAATAATACTTGCCATATTATCTGTATCTAGAAAAATAATATATGCATGAGATCACAATAATTTTTTTTCTATTCAATTAGTAACTCACTTTGAGTACTTGGTATGAATTCAGTGAAATTTTGTAGACGTCCTCTAATTAGAAGATCTATACCTTCACCTACTAATGTTGCACCAATCAACTAGATAAAAAGTATTCTTTTAAAATTAAAATCAAAATAATCGAACCATTTAACTTACAAAAAGTATCACATTAACGATTACGATTATTAGACGAACAAATTTCAATTGATAACTCATACCACCACGTGCCATCTAATTAATCGAAAAAAATCAATCTACAAATTTTGTATGTTTAATTTGATTTATGATCACGAACATCGAACAGGACTCTAGATTTCTTCAATATCTTAATTTGGTTTAGAAAACTCAAAAGTTACTGAAAAATCAATTATGCTCTTGTATGTACCATTGTGTAGAGAAAGATCGACAAGATCCCATGAACGGTATCCATCGATATTCTTCAAAAAGAACACAATGTAAAAGAAAATGACACACGAATGATTACAGATCAACTGCATAGCCACTTACAAAAACATCGTTTCTGACATGGCATCGTTTTACTGATCGAAACCTTAGTTATTCAATATATATCAATGAATGATAGAATAATCTAGACTCGTTGGATTTAACCAACACCATTACATAGAACAGCTAAATTTTTACTGAATCCCTCTATGACAACTTACGATTACAGAAGATACTTGATTATGAAACTTCGACTTATTTGACTCAAATAAGAAATAGTTTCGAATAAAAAATTCTATAAAATTTTTATAGTCCTAGGAAGCTGAAGCGATGCATCATATTTTTTTATGTAGTAGATTTTAGAATCATCACTAGAATTTTCCGATTATCTACATGAACAACAACTTCTATCCCTGTAGTAGAATTCCATTCAATGCAACAAGAACAAAGAGCCGGAAAGCTGAAGTACTCTAGATTTTTCGATTAATCATCAAATAATTATCGTTTCGTAGTGAGAAAATGACTAGAAATCTATTAGAGAAATATTCTTGTTGATAAAAATGAATATATTTTTCGTTATCAATGAGATTTACCACTCCATGTGAAGAAGCTTGTTTGTTGCCAATAGCTTTATGTGAAAAGTCTCATTATTGTAACTCAAAAACAAAGAAAGAACGATGCATACTATCACCACAAAGTTTCTAAACTATGAATCTGCTTTCCGCAAAAGAGAAAATGTCAGTGTACTAATATACCTCGTGGAAAAACATTATTTAAAATCATTCTTATACATCGGAAAACCTTAGTAGTCTTCTATTCTTTCGAAAGTTTTCAAGATTACATTTAATAATACCCATATGATTTTAAACAGCGTTGCACAGAAAATTTCTTGAAATGGAGCGTGATATTCTCGCGATTAGGATAAGTAGAATATACGAATGTTGTCATTAATTATGGTGCAAACAACCTAAGACAAAACAGCGGATGAGTATGTTTTCATGTTATTAGGAAATATTTTTCTCCTTTAACATAGTCCGTTTCTTTCTCTTCAGATAAATTATAAATATTATTAGATTCATCAGAAATAAATAAAAAAAGAGAATCTAATATCTTCCTTATTAAAATGTTAATTGTACATTAATGCTCAAGCATGTGTTAAATTTATACGAGTCTCACTTACATTGAACTTTGGCATATTAGATAATCATTTTAATTCTAAAGAAAATGAAAGTACTCAATTTATATTCGAAATATTGTCCGTTAGTTAATTTTTTTGTTAGAATTCTCAATGTAACTTTTTTGCAGTTATATTCAAAGATTATGAACGAAATTAATTTTTTTTCAACGAGAAAAAGAAAAAGCTAGACTATTTTATTAAAAGAAAATCCTTATTTACTTACAAATTTTATTGTGTTTGTCTTTACATCAAATTTAATGTACTATGGAAAAAAATTCATAACAAAAAAACAATTTATTTTATAGATAAGAAACTGACAAAATAAGAACTAATGATAAGACTTTTCATTATCGGTTATTTTTTCTTATTCAAAAGTACAAAAATCTCTTGATCTTGATGAATACGATGATTTCAATGTATATCTGTACTAAAAACTAATTAATTTTGATGAAAAATAAAACTGAAATATTGTCTTCTTAATTGGCAAGTATCACAAAATGAACTACAGATTGCTTATCAAAGCGCATAACAGATTGAAAAAGATTTACATGATGTGTGAAGATAATAAAAGAAAAATCTTTAGTTCATTAATATTCTATAGGTAACAATGTCGAAAAAATTTCATGCTGTTTGTACTAATATCGCCTCCATAAAATTATTGCATGCACTCGTTTTCTTATATGTGAATTAGTTCATGTAGAATTTTATTTGTCTATTGAGTACTGAGGAAATTCTTTATTATTCACTGCAGAAACATGGATTCAAGGTGTTTGATTCTAGATCAATTCAACTAGTTTTGATTCATTAACAGTAAAACATATTCTTTTCTTATAAAAAAAAACTGCAATTACTATCTTCACAAGAAGATAAAAACCAATTTTCCATGTGCGTATTTCAATATATTTTAATAGTTTATATTGTGTTTCAAATATAAGACTTTGTATATATGTGTGCATGTGGATAATTCACAACTAAACTAATATTATTAATTGATCGAATATCGTGAAGATCTAGAGAGAAGATTTGCCGACAATAGTTTTTAACACGTTATTAATAATCATCTGTAATAAACTCGCCGTGAGATGAACTTATTGAACATTCAATCACAAATAATTTATATGTGAACTTAACAATTGTCTAATTTAGTATATAAAAAATAGGATCAATTCTCTATGAGAATGTTCCCTATGATTTTTGAATCAGAAAAAATCTACTTAAGTGTTATAATTGTCAATTTTCCTAACGTTGAAAAGACTATTCATACTTCACTACATACCGCGTTATTCTGATTACTGTTTTCTACTACTCAGACGTTTTCTATAGTTAAAGCGGATGAGCCTTTAGGAATTCTTCACAAGTTATATGATCAAAGATTTCCACATTGTTGAATCCTTCTTCTTTTCTATTCACAATTTTGGTATGTTAACTGGGTGGTTTTTCATCGAGAATATTAGTGAAAAAATTGACATTAGTGATAGTCAAAACAATATCCAGAGCTACATAGTCCGATCTGATCGTTGAGGTAGTTCGTATATCGTCCTACAAGCTCGTATCATATAATGAGGAGAAAAAGATATTTCAATATTCTCGATTTGCATCGATACATGATTGATTGATTCATAGAGCAATACAGTGAGTAGACTTTGAATATTCTAGGTTTTATTTTCTAAAATGCTTGTTTAATAATGATGATAACTCGATTTTCTAATTACTAGATCATAGGTTATCCGAACAATCATTGGCTATTACAAACATGTAATCATGTTAAGCTTTTAATATCTAGATTAATAAAACTTATGTTATTGCTTAATGTGTCATATAAAAACAAATCATAAATACAACATCGAAAAATCTTCTACAATAAGTATTCTATTGTCATAAATTATTCAATAATAGTGAATCTTGAATATTTATCAAGGGAATCAAAGATTCAAATAGAATACTTAATCATGACAATCGAACAGATAGATGAATGTAAATATCGTTTCTATATCTGTATTGAACGGGAGATTACTAATGAAAAAAATTAACTTTCATGCTTGTCAGATGATTGAATATTTGACACATTTTACAATTCTAAAATAAATCATGTGAACACGAATATTGTTTTTCTTTCGTAAGTAATTATTTAAATTTAGTGTAATGGAAATCTTGTAGAATTTTACAAGAATCTTTGGAACGTTAAAATTCTTCTCTCAAAACTTCGTATTTCTAACACGTACAAGTAAAAGTAATTTCGATGATGATGATGATGATGTAAAATAAGAGAACAAGAGTATCATTCATTTTTCTGTTCATAACATTGAATCTCGTGTCTTCCTTGCTTCGAAATGAACAAGTTTTAACCGATACTTACATGTTTTCATGCAAAGTGATACAAACCATGGCAATAAAACTGAAGATGAATCGGTTCGATAGAATGAAAGAAAATTCTTTCATATCAATTTTTTGGCGATAAGAAACATAATAGAACTTCCTGAAAAACACTATTACGCCCACTTTCTAATGGGATGATATTTCCAGTTCATCTCATTGTAGAATCTTGTTTCTTAGGATAATTTAAATGATCAAGATAATCAGAACCAAGTTAAATGTATTTGGATAGTTTTCTAACTTCCGTTACTCAATCTACACACTGCTGATGAATGAATGACTCGGGCATTTTTTTTTAAAGAAATCAAATAATTTGTTATATTTTTCTTCTAATAAGAAAATATTACACTATTTAGTATTTTTTTTTCTTTTGATCCTCACTGAAATGTTGGCCTATGTTAGTTTCTTTAGAATTCTTTCATAGAGAAGTATAGTGAAATATACAATATGTGTAGAGATATTCTTCAGATCGACCCCTACATTTTTTATGTCAGTTGTATGAAGCAGAACAATAATGCAGAATTTTTAGTATATTGTCGTTTTTTCTGTAGGGCAACACTTAGTTTTAGTAAGTTAAGAAGATCGTAACGAATAATCGATGGTTTGATATCTATTCATTCGCTGCATGAACTGAAGATATTCTTGTTTAACGATACATTTTGTACATTAATCTAAATTATCTATGTTCATGCTGTGAAAGAGTGACGATAATTGTTATTGTTAATTTATCATTGACAATGTTTTCTTAAATTATGAAATATTTATTGTTGATCACTTACTCGTTTTATGTTTCTTGAGAAAGTGTTTCAACCAGCTTTGTAATTTGAATTTCATTCAATACTTACAGAGTTAGATTTCTTCTTGAAAACGATTTCCAAAGCATATGAAAATTAAAAGCAATACTTCTTTTTTTAATTGTGGCTGATGTAAGTTTCAAAATCTTTTCAAGTATGAATAATGTATCATTATAACTAATGAAGAAAAAAAATCACCATAGTTGCATATCTGTTGTTCTCATGCAACTAAAACAGATCTAGGTTAAAAATATTTCAGTACACTGTTAATATGTTTTCATATAGATTTGTATCCTACGTGTGCCTATATTATTCTTATCCATAATTTCAGGAAAAAAACAACTGATAAAAATGACGTACCTTTTATGACCATATTTTCAATCTCACATATGAAGGATGTTTTTATTATTTCTATCTGTTTATTGAAGCATCATTAACTTTTTTTGCCTGGATTTCTTATTTCACTATGAAATTTCTCGAGTTTAATTTCATTGAGTACTCTAGTTTTCAATTTTTAATTAGTTCTTTGAATATTCTCTAATGAATACATTTATCTGTCATTCAGGAGAAGATATTTTAAAGCTATGGTTGTTGATCGAAAATAATCTAGAATATTTGTCATTATTGTGTTCTATTACATCACGAGTGTTTGAGACATTGATGGAACACTTCAGATCGAATTATAAACTTTGTACAGAAGTGAATAAGTCAAGAGAAAAAAAACAGATTGATCCCACTGGATGCGAATTAGAGCCACAATATGTGAACTCTGAACCATTTAGTTTTATGAGTGGTGCTCTATGTGTTTTTGCAATAGCTTACTCATCAATTATATCAAGCATTGAAGATTAAAATAGAATGTTATAATTAATCCTTATAGAATTCTTAGAAATCTCATACATGAGTATATATATATATAAATATTTATACATACAATATTTATCTTTGATTAAATATGTTTAAATTTTCTGGCATAAAAAATACATTAGATGAAAATAATGTTTGTATGAACTACAAAAAGACTTTTTCATATTGTTTTGTTAGCAATAGAAAAGAGCTATAGCTTTCAAAATTTCTATTATCATGACAAGTAGATACAAATCGACTTAGTAGAAAGTGCTCAAATGAATTTCAACAAGTGGTCAAGAGTGTGTGGAGTAGATCTGTTAAGAATTGATTTGATTTTTTATACCCGTGAACACCTACGCAGTCATATCTTCTTTCAAAGAATTTCTTCTTTATAGAGTAAAAATAAAGCAAATGACTTCCAGTAGATATAGCAATAAAAGATATTTTTAGCATCATACAAAAATAGTCGGTTTTTTTCTGGAAAACATAAAGAAATCTACATTGATACGGGATACTCATGATTGAAGAAGTGTTTTGTTGAAGTGATGCCGTATTAGCGTCGCGTGGGACAACAATTCTGCATTTATTTAGTTTTTAATGTAGCATTGTAAAGTTATCTTATAGAGATTTCATCTTTTGTTTTCGTTAGAAATATTAAAATGTCTAGTGCAAAAATATGTACAAATCAATAGAATTTGAAAAAGCTTGGTACATGCTACCAAAACTTCAAAATAATAATTATTATAAAACATTTTTTAATGAAAAAATATTTGTTTGAGCTTTTCTCTGATAGTTTTGAGAATCGTTTATATGTGTAAGTAGTTGTCTATGGAAAAGAAGGCTGTCATGTGATATTAAGCACTCCTTCCTCCCACACACACACTAAAAAGCTGATCGCGGCTAAGGTGAATGCAAATTCCATGAAAATTTTAAGGATATGTTCAAAATTCTAATGAGTAGACTGTGATAAAAATTTCAGCTCTATCCCACGATGTCTAAGGGAGATGTTCACCAAACAAGAGTGAAAAATAGCTCATTTGGAAACCAAAAGTTCTCGGTTCATCTTCATTCTAAAATTTTTATTTTATTCTGGTTTGAAAGAGCATGTCAAGATGCAGGACATGACATTGTCCCTTTTTTTAAAGAAAGTCTTAGTTCTTATGTGGAAAATAGTGACAAGTTGAAGACTCCAAACATTTCTGTAAAAATAAAGGAGGGGAATAGGTATATATAATTGCCTTAATAAATAATAAAAACAAGCTTAATTTTGAAATATATCGTTGATAACTATACGAGCAAATACTGATACATTTCTATATTACGGTTTGATTACGATTATAGTATGAATTCATGCATTTAACTTATATTCCTTCATCCACCGGTTGTTCATCGTTTAATTTAATTAATTTAACAATCTGAAGCGTAAACACTTGTCGTTTAAAACCCCGATTATTCGTTGCTATACATGTTACTGTTCGATTTGTTCCAATTAAATCATCTTCGCTTGGTTCTATAATATGTTCAAGTGTATGAGAAACGGTTTCTTCATGAATTAATGTGTCCACATCTCCTACTATCCATGCATATGTAGGTGTTGGATTACCATTTATAGAACAACGTATACGATTTTCAATACCGCTTGTAATCATTACAAATGCATATTCACTTTTATATGGTTCAATGTATTCAGGTGAGCCTAAAACAAAACTTTTGATGATGAATAATCAATCAACCGAATGTTTTAACGTTAAGTTCACACGCTGTTTTCAAGTCATAAATTAGTTTTCTAAGTGCTTAACAGGACTCTATATTTATAAATTTTGGTGAAATTCTAGTTTGGGTATGAACAGGAAATGTTTGAAAGTCATCAAAACAAGCTTTAAACATATGTAATGGTAACCATACCCAGGCAGACACGAAAACGGTAAAACGCTGTTTTGACGCGTTGAACTGAAAAATTCATGATATCAACGCTATAAAACCCGGTTCACTTGACAAATTCAAGAAATAAACGCGTGAAAACGATTTTTTAAATCTCTAAATGGAAAAATTCTGTTTTGACGCGTTGAACGGCAAAATTTATGAGAATCGATACGATAA